>VYYI01002335.1:0-15268 GCA_021029175.1 Bilobella aurantiaca
GATCACTTGCGCCGCAATAACGGCAAGCACACTGGGGATTTAATACACTGTAAAACGGAATAAAATTTGTTTTTGTAGTTTATTACATGCCTCTTTTTGTGGTAACAGCCTTAAACACTTATTATTTGTTGATCACATCTAAAAAATGGTAATAGCACGCTATTATGAGTACAGTGGATCGATGAAAATTGTTATGCGAAGATGTAACCTACTAAAAGCATAGTAGGGTAATAACTAATGGGAAACTGGTGAAGAACACTTGCAGAACTTGTTGATAGCGTAAACATACTGTAAATTTGGCTAAATCAATATTTACAGCTAGAAAGGGGGTACTTTTAAAACCATTGTGTTGAAAAATCGTTGAAATCATTTTCATTCTGTAATGATTACCAACCGTTAGTCACCGTTTAGAGCACCAGTGATATTTTTTCACTTTATTATTCACGTTATTATGGAATCTACGCGGGCGTTAATTGCGACGGACCAACTGCTTCATATTTTATTGAAAACAAAACCGAAATACCTCAATAGTAGGAATCAATCATCCGACAACAGCTAGCGTGACAGACCAATTAAACAATAAAATGTTCTATCACATCAAATCGAATGACTTAAACATCACCTTTGTGGATTTTACGTTATCTAGCCACGTTGGTGTAGGTTGTGAAAGGACACTAAATGAAACCAATTAAATACAAAGGAAATTAATGAATTTAGTCCTGTATTGGAAATACTGAAACAAATCCTCAAAATGTAACATTCACGTTTCTCCAATGTTAACAGCAAATTAAAATCTGCTGGAATGATTGCAGTAATTAAGTATATCGCAACTTGGATAACGATTTTTCTTTCGGATTTACGAGTGACATCCCCTTGCATTCCACTGGACCTACAGACGTTGTTCAATTTTTTATTATTGCGACAAAGTGAGGTTGAACCCTACGATTAAGAAATCGCAATGTTTGAACTGCCAAGCTGCCAGTGGAAACTCATTCGTCAAGCTCAGGTTCATTTAGAACACAGCATCAGCTCATGCGACATGCAGATTACCATGGTCCCAGTTTTTCACCAGCTTGAGATGAGATGGGCATTGATATTGCAGTTCATCGGCAGGATTAGGACCTGTATCTTGCTATCACAATGAAAATGAACACTCATACTCGCAGGCTACTCGTTGTTATGCCGATGAATTACATCTGCCTGGTATTCCAACCATGTGCGACAAACTAAATCTCCGTGCATAAATTATCATGCAAGGGTACAGGTTGGCTCCAGATCGGCCTGCAACTCGGCCGACAGTCGAGCTCCTTGAGCAATGCAAGCGTCCATGCACACGTCTATCAGTGACTGAGCAGTCTCAATAGACAGCGATGATTTTGGTAACACAGTAAACGGAGGTATTGAGAAATTCGTTGGTACACTATGCTTGACTAAATCTGACTAAAAGTTCATTAGATATACGACTAGGGCCAATCGCCATTGTTGCTAGCCCTACGGTAAAAGCATAGCAACAAAACCACATACCGAAGCCCCAATCAGCTTTCAACATGATTGTACGATCGTTTCTCGAATATCCAGTTGATCGAAAGACGGTTTACCGGATCCAGTTGCTCGAAAGTGAGTTTCTCGTAAAGACCGTTGGACGAACGTCCGTTGATCCAATCCAATTGATCGAAAGACAGCTGATCGACGACGGATGCGCCAAAAGGAGATTCTCGAACCGTCTTTTTACCGAATGGTCACTTTATCGAACCGTCGGTTTACGGAATTGTCGCTTTATCGAACCGTCGGTTTACCGAATAGTCACTTTATGGAACCATCAGTTTACCGAATTGTCACTTTATCGAACCGTCGGTTTGTCCAATTTGTCACTTGATCGAACCGTCAGTTTACCGAATTGTCACTTTAACGAATCGTCGCCTTACCGAATGGTATCATAGCCGTACCTCCGCACAAATGAACTCCAGATTTTCTGTTAACAACGTCGCTCTGTCTGTAGTCCATCAAACAGCTAGTTTCGCAGTATAAGATGATGTACAAAAGAATAAGTTCGTAGCTGTAATAGCAATTTTTCATTGCTATAAAAACTTGATCTCAGTTTATTAAAATATTTGAAAATTTGGCTACACGAAATAATTTCGAAACATAAACATCAAATTTCTAATCAGGAAAACAACGTTAAATCTATGTTGAACTATAACTTTGCTACGAACGAAAATACGATTTAATCAATTATAAACTAGAATTCGTCGGAAGAAGGGCCTGAGTCGCTATTCACTTCACTTGTTCGATAAGTGCAATGAAAATTCAAAGAAATTCCGAGTAGATACTCATTAATTGGTTTTGTATAGTAAGTATGGAAACATTTAAGCAGTCGCTTACTAAGCCACATGCTTTCGCGGAACTGACGCGTTCGAGAAACATGCTTTCGGTAAACTGGACCTTTCGAGAAACCTGCTTTCGAGAATCTGTCTGTCGACAAAGTGACGTTTCGATGAAGCGGCGTTTCGTGCAACCGTCGACCTTGCTTGGTTCGGTAAACTGGCGTTCGAGAAATGGTCTTTCGGTAAACTGGATATGCGAGAAATGGACGCATAACCTTCAACATTTACGAAATCCCGCTACGTATATTTGCGAATTAAAGTGGCAGTGAATCCCATAATGTACTACATACCAGGATTTCCCTCAGGAAAATTCTTATTGGTGAGCTACTAATAAGATGTAACCGAATGCAGATCATAATGGAAATGACTGTTTCCACATGCACAAAGTCAATGGAGTTACCACAGCCTTCTACCTGTAACGAAACAAAACACACGTTATGAAAACATACTTTTGGTAAAGTATACTCACAAATCCCGTATCACTTACATCGTAGTCGCTGAACAACGGCCTCAACTACATGTAGCTCAACTTGGAGGCAGTGAGAAAACTATTTCATTAAAAGCAGTGCAATGACTTGAGTTAGATAAAAATCAATAAAATTTAGAGTTGAGCCGCTGTCAATATTACGAAACCCGTCCCGGATGTAAAAAGGTTGCATGTCGTTCACCCTCGTCCTTATGATCGATGACGTGGACGTGACTTGAGTCGACCCCAACTTTACCTCCAACAATCCCCGACATGCAACCACAAATTTCCTCGAGATTTCCGGCAGGGCGAATATTCCTTCGAAAGCGAAAATGTAGATCAGTAGGGTTTGGACGGTGATAGCGGCAAAAAATATCAGGAGAACCAGTGAGTCCGTCTCACGATGGTGGAATAGGTACAACGTCGCGAAAATCGCGTCGGTCAGTGCCATGAGTTTACCTACAAACAGCATTCTTGGAAATGTGTTGTTTGCCACAATGGAGACCAGCCTGAGCTCTTGGTATATTTGGATATATTTTTCAAACTCTTTCCACGGGATACTGTTCCCGCCCTTTTCCGCTTGCAGTCTGCAAAAGTATTTTGATTGAAATTTTACATAGATTTTAGTGTTGAGAATAATAACACGTTACGTTAGGAATCTCTGCAGCAAATCTAACATCGGAATATGAACTTACATTGCTGTTCCAGTCGCAGTTTCCAGAATGTCAGCGTACTTTTGTACCAGAGCCAGCGCAAGGAAGAAAGCCAGCAGGAGGTTCCATTGACAAAACAAAATTGCCATCATTTCCAATGAGGCCGCGAGGCCAACATGAGCATACCCACCACTAAACTGATTACGAGGTGACGTAAGGAAAACTCCCCATTCGCAAAGCACGATGGACATGGCAGAAATTAGTGGAGCGAATACATTCAGCCCGAACGGTAGCAGGACTAATACAGCTCTTTGGCTATTCCATTTGAAGTTGAAAACCAACTCCATGAACATCGTTGCATATCCCCAGATCTGGCTGGTAAATTTTTGCCGTCTGCGTCTTCTCTCCTGTTCGGTTGGACGGAAATCCAAGTAGTTAAACAGCAGGATCACCTCATGACGGTGCCGATGAAACATTTCGTAGTTGTAAATAACTGCTGCTTGATAGATGCAGGCTAAGATTATGGACATGATGAGAGTACCAAGTTCGTCCCTGGTAAAATGTAACAACTTCCATAGGAGAGCCCAGTATGCGTACACCAGTCTCCCACATGCTAGTGCAACCTGGATTTTATAGAAGGTATTAGACCACAGAGTGTTATTGTTGGAACGAAACTTCCCCGTGTGGAAGTCCATGGTGACCGGGAAAATGTGAAGGCTACATGCTGCTTTGAAGCAGACGTAGGATAGATCAACGAGACCCCTCGAAATATGCATGTTGCACAAGCTGATGCTGTATTTTTACTGAACTCGAGCTCGATAAATTAGTTTCCACTGACTGCTCACTTTTTTGCTATAATAAAAATTTGAACAACGTCTGTAGGCCCGAACGGAGGAAAGCGAGTGGATGTCTCTCGTAAATCCTAGAGCAAAATCGTAATCCAAGTTGTAATACACTGAACTACTTCAATCAGTTACATAAATTCATTAATTTCCTTTGCTTTTAATTGGTTTCGTTTTGTACCCGTACATACCTAAACCAATGTGGCTAGATAACATAAAATCCACAAAGGCGGTGTTTACTTCATTCGATTTGATGTGATAGTGAAAGTAAAGTGATGGTTGGATGGGACTTATGGCTGATGGCTTGTACCTCGTGGCTCGCTACTCAGATATACTAGTAAAACCAAACATGGGCAGCCTAGCCTGTCGGCAGGCTAAAGTATAGGCTAGGCAGCAGGATAAGCAAGCTTTTTTCAGGAAAAGTGCAATGGGCAGCAGGCGGGCGGTTAGAGCAGCCTACAATACAGGCAGTAGGCAAGGCAGGCACAATGTTCGACGACAGGCATTAGGGTGGACGAGCACAAAGGTATGCCTGTGGGGGGCACCCGCGTGGCTGCTGAGCAAACCGCTCATTTAATCTCTAACTGAAGAAACCACCCGCATATGTGTTGCGAATCCCATACCCCCGTGCATTCTGCTGTAGAAGTCGTTACAGGTGGGTGGATGCTAGACGCTAAAAGTCAGCACACGATTTGTGCATGACCCATGTTCGTGCTCTGTCGTTTCCTCAACGTGCCCAACATTCTGATGGTGACATGGTACTGCAGCAAACGCCAGAACCGATCACGCACAATAATTAAATATTTGGTTAAGTTTCCTGGTGGGATTCAGTATTAAATGTTAAAATTATCTTAATAATTGTGATATATCAGAATTTAAAGTTGTTTGCGCCGGTATTGTGCAGCATTATTTAGGCCAAAGTTGGGGTACAGCCTGCAGGCACTCAAAAAGCCAAAGGGCAGGTAGTAAGCAGGCAAGAAGCAGTTGAGCAGCCCACAGGCAGGATAAATATTTTATAAAATTATAGGCAGGTTATTTTTGTGAGGGAGCTTGAAAAATTTGCTAGCTCACGTCGAAAATTTTGTAGGAAGGCTATAGGCAAAGCTATTAAAATGCCCATCTTTGAGTAAAACTTGGAAATATGAACGTTAAACTAGAACTCGAATGGATATGAAAATAAGGCTAGGCGTAACTCGTAGAGACTGTACCTGGGGGTGAACTAGAACTTAAATACTTTTATTGATTAAAACAATTAAACTTGTGACCGTTTACACCCATTCTGTATATTTCTACGCTAGACCTAGGTTCGCTATTCTCAACGCTTGAAAAGCTTCCTATCTCTATCGCTGCTCCTCTCACAAGGAACATCCACGGCCTGATATCGACATACTGAAAAACTGCATGCACCATCGTTTTCAGCACCTTTTAAAACCTACAAAGGCATAAAACATTTGTGCGCCCAGCTCATTTAAAGCCTGGGAAAAATTTAAAAAATTTTGTCGAATTTAAAAATGAGATTTTTCTTATGGGATTTAACATGCAAGAATTTAGCACCCCAAGGGTTGCATTTTTTTAAAATCACGTCAATTTCTCATAACATTGTACCGTATGAAACTTGCGCATGAGAAGCTACAGAAAGTCTTTCTGAACTCGTGCAAGTGGTGAACAATGTTGAGAAATGTTAATATTAGTAAAAAGCTCCTTGAAGGAGTCAAACACTATCCGAGTTAGTTTTAACTCAAATTTGCGAGCTCAAAATTCTAAAATTTTTTGATGCTTTATGATAACGCGTTCTACTTTTACAGGTCTTAAAAGGGCATTTAAGGCCTGGTTCATCACGTTTTGCTGCACCTGAGCTCCAAAATCGACACCATGGGATGTGTGGCCTAACCATGGCAGCGTAGAAATGTAGGCAGTTAAACAGTTAGACTGCTAGGAACACTTTAGGATATGTAAAAGGGTAGAATTTGTGACTACCCTTTTGCAAATGTATATGTGATTTCTATGATGAATATGCAAATTCTACCCTTTTACATATCCTAAAGTGTTCCTTGCAGTCTAACTGTTAACTGCTATAATATAACTAACTGCTGGCAGTTAACTGCCAAGCAATAACGCCCACGTAAATTGAGTAGGGTAATTTCATAACAATCCGGAAAGGTTTGTTGTTCAAGGTGCTCAATTTTGGAATTGCTCGCAATGTATGATTCTACCACCGAGTACTTTACATTTCGCGCTATGGTTCAGACGTCGGTCCATTTTGGCGGGAAATACGAAGTATTTTAAGGGCCTACAGCGAAAAGCGCATAACTCCCGAACACGTTGGGCGAATTGAGTCAGGTTTGTTTTGAAAGAGCCCCAAATATCTAGCAGGGTTTCCCAGAGAATTTGATTCTCTATCGTCTGAAACAAACATGACTCGAATCGGTCCACGCGTCCGTGAGTTACGTACTGTTCGCCGAGGCACTACTGAAGCGTTCGTATTTCACTCATTTATGGTAATGCAGCGAAAAGTGCATAAATCACGGACCAGTGGACCGATTGGAGTCATTTTTGTTTCAGACGATAGAGAATCAAATTCTCTAGAATAGTCTACCAGGCTTTTGGGACAACTCAAGTACTTCTATCAAAATTTTTAAAAGAAGTTGAACAATTTCGAAAGTTTGGATTAATTTGAATTTCATTCTGAAATTTTTCAATCTTTGGGTTGATTTTGAGAAATCTACGGAAGATATTAAAAAACTGAGGAAAACCATTCTAGAGAATTTAATTCTCTATCTTTCAAAACAAACCTGACTCAATTCGCCCAACGTGTTCGGGAGTTATGCGCTTTAAGGCCATTAAAATACTTCGTATTTCTCGCCAAAGTGGACGGACGTCTGAACCATAGCGCGAAATGTAAAATACTCGGTGGGAGTATCACACACTGCGAGGAATTCCAAAATTGAGCACTTTGGTCCACAAACGCTTCCGGATTGCTATGAAATTACCCATTATAAAGTGAATAAACGTCAGGTTAGCACTAATCGGTGACTAACGGCTAGCCTCTCTGTAACGTGAAGAGAGCTCGATTCCGTTAACTCAGTTCAGTACTCCTCGGTGACCGTCGTCAGATGGTGGTGACTAGTGGCTAGTGGAGTAGCTTGGGACAAGAAGGCCATGTGGGACAAGGTCTAGCAAAACTATTTTTCTCTCACTAAACCTACGTTGGGTTACAGCATTTCATGGAACCTGGACAATGGTAACAGCATTACATGCGACATAGACTAATGCAACAGCTTAATTTGCGACATGGACGAACGTGAGCAAAGAAGCTGTGACGCTAGCAAGGGGATTTTTTACATGCCAACAAAGCACAAATCAATGATCATGCGCGTTCGAGAGGTCCTCTAGGAAGATGAACAGTGGCCAACACCTAGGTACGGGAATTCGGATTTGGCTGAGAAGAGGACATTCTCAGGTGTCCGGGGCGCACAGCTCAGACATCCTATGCAGCGCAGAGATTATCCATAAAGATTACCTCTTGAAAAGCTGTAGGTGCGGAAACTCAAGTTTGACCTAAACAGAGGTTCTCAAAGTTCTGGGGTCAAAATGTGCAAAGGGGGGATGTGCAAACTATAAATCCCATGTTGAGCCCCATAAAGATTTTCCAGTTTTGGATTTCGAGTTTTTTGAAAATAAGCTCAAAAACGGCTCTACTGCTGTTTTACTTGGGTATTATTCACTTTGAGAGTTAAAAACCAATGTTGTTCATTTTCTGAAAATTTCATGGCCTTGACTTAAACAAAAGTTTTGAATCAAATTTTTGTCCCATGACTCACCGTGTGTCTTAATGGGGATTTTTCAGTTTGCACGTAGACCCCCCTTTGCAACTACCTCAAATATTGTGACCCCACAGAAGCGTCAAATCTGAGTTCTACTGAGCACCTATCGCTTTTAGAGAGGCAATTGTTATGGATGAGATGCGCGTTGCAAAGGGTGTCGGCGCTGTTCGCCGCGGACGTCTAAAAATGTCCCATTGTGAGTTGTGGACCCTCAAAGTTCACATAACTGGGTACCGAAAGGGGAGTACGTCTGCACTTAAAAATCCCATGTTAAACTCGTCTGCCACATCTGAATTTCCGCACCTAGGAATTGGCCATTGTTCATCTCTCTGGAGGACCTCTCAATTTAGCATAATCGTTAATTTGTGCTTTATTGACATGTAAAAATGTTCCCTTGTAAGATGTACTACTAATATATTAAGAATATGAGGAAGAGACACAAGCGCATTTGCTTTTAACCTTACCGAAGAGTTAACGTCAATGGTGATTTGGCCCTAGTCGTATATCTAATGAGCTCGTGTTCAGATTTAGTTAAGCATAGTGTATCAACGAATGTCTCAATATCTCCGCTTACTGTGTTACCAAAATCGTCGCTGTCTATTGAGACTGCTCAGTCACTGATAGACATGTGCACGGGCACTTGTATTGCCCAAGGAGCTCGACTATCGGCGGAGTTGCAGGCCGATCTGTACCCTTGCATGATAATTTATGCACTGAGATTACGTTTGTCGCACATGGTTGGAATACCAGGCAGATGTAATTCAACGGCATAACAACGAGTAGCCTGCGAGTATGAGTGTTCATTTTCATTGTGATAGCAAGATACAGATCCTAGTCCCGCCTTCGAACTGCGATATCAATTCCCATCTCTTCTCAAGCTGGTGAAAAACTGGGATCCTGGAAATCTGCATGTCGCATGAGCTGATACTGTATTCTAAATGAACTTGAGCTTGACGAATGAGCTTCCACTGGCAGCTTGGCAGTTCAAACATTGCGAATTCTGAATCGTAGGGTTTAACCTCACTTTGTCGCTATAATAAAAATTTGAACGTCTGTAGGTCCAGAGGAATAAGAGCGGATTTCTGTCGTAAATCCTAGAGCAAATTCGTTATCCAAGTTGTAGTACACTGAACTACTGCAATCATTCACTTAGACTTTAATTTGTCTGTTAACATTGGAGAAACTTGAATGATACTCAAATGTTACCTTTCCAGGACTAGTTTCAGTATTTCCAATATAAGACTAAATTCGTTAATTTCCTTTGCATTTAATTGGTTTCATTTTGTACCCGTACAAGATAAGATAAGATAAAGGTTCATTAGTTGATTTGGCGTCAGCCCTTAAAACAATTTAGGGAGATGATCAAGTAATGGGTTACTATAAATTATGATACACGAATCCCGCTCAGGATTACAAAAGTTACTACATACACAGTTACACCTCGGGTTATTCATCCATCATTTCTGTTAGGTAAAAGGTCCTTATCTTCATAGCATTACACCAAAAATAGTTTAACTTCATAAAGTCATTTCGGCTGCATTTTTGAAAAATTTGCACCAGGAAATTTTCCCTAGAGATACAGTTCTGTAGATATTTTAGGAGATAATATTTTCGAGGAGCATCGTAATGGGGACATTTAAACATTACATGGAACACATTCTCTAAGTCTAGGAGGTTGCACAGAGAACATGTGTATGTTTTTCCTGTTCTCCAGCAGTAGCTATTATAGTTAAGGTAGGGGTACGGCTTCAAAGGGATTTTCGGCGAGTTAAGCCGGATATTTTGTACTAGGTTAACTACCTGCCAGGGTAGGTTCATTTCATAAAAGCTACTACTGTTTACATGAGTTTAAATATACAAAACTGCGAGAATCTACTATCTTCTTTTGCTTGCTTAACATCCTGATTGATGAGCCATTGAGTTTTTTCCACACACTACCTTCACGTTCGTTCTGTTGGCTTCGCTATTTTCAAGTATTTCAGTCATTTTAGCTTCATCTAGCATCACGCAGAGGGTTTTATACCAATCGTATCTAGTGTTAGCTATCTCCTTATAACAATATTTGATAAGCGGTGCCGCTTCTATATCTAAAGCCTTATATATTAGTTTTAGAGTACTCTTGAAAATATAATATTTAATGCTGAAGGTTCCAGAGAATCAGAGTATATAGAGTTTGGAATTTCTCAAATTCATTTAGGTAATTTATACCCCACACTGGGGCAGCGTACATAAGCACTTATCCGACTAGATACTTAAATAGGTTTCTGCATACATTAATTGAGGTAATTTCGGCTTGGTATATTAAACTTATCAACTTTGCCTGGGCTGCTTTCGCTTTATCCATAAAATGTCGCAAGGCTAACACGTATTTCCCTGAACAGCTTTCGGGTACCCCTAGGTGCGTGTATTTGTTTACAATTTCAATTTTCTGAGGGCCCCATTTAAATATTGTCCCTTTGGCTAACTTCCTTCCTTTTCGGAACACTACTAGTTTAGTTTTCTTAAGTTTTACTTTTAAATGGTTGCATTGAACAAATTGTCCGTTCTATTAATTAGCCTTTGTAAATCAGATGTCTTAGTAGCTAGGAGTATAATATCATCAGCAAATAAGAGAATGTCAATGTTAAAATCGTTCATCTTGACACCGGGTAGTCCCTCCAGTTCCTCTACAACTTTGGTAGCATTCACATATTACGTAAACAATGGGGTGGGTTGGTTGTTTTGAAAATTTTTATGTTATTATTACACATGCGATGGGGGCGTAAGCTGAAGTTTACGCAATTTTTGAGATGTACCTAAAATCTACGAATGTCATGAAAACTCCATCAAACATGAAAAAGAAGCACTACTTCCTGCAAATCAAAAAATATTCCCACTGGATATCATGTATCTGTATTTGTATCCTGCAGAGACTGCATTTATTGCACATTACGGAGCACGTGAAGGTTCACATTTGATGGGATGATTCTGCATTTGAGAAATGGCGGTAGTGTAACTGCGCTTTTTTGGCTTTTAGCTTGCAATAAAGGTACAATTCAGACCTCTTTGAAGTACAAGAAGCCATATACTGGTGGTCACACGTTTGTCCGAATATGGATTCCATTAGCGTTAAATCATCCTTAGTAACATTGAAAGTACAATGCAAGTCAAAGTGAAAGATCGATAGACACTGCCAAAATAAAAACCATCGTATTTCGACCGTCCCATAAAAGTTTAAAAAGATTTAATGGATTTAACAAATATTAGTGCAAATTTAGCTGCCATAAATTCCAAATCTAGATAATGCGCTTCTATAATTATGATATAATTTAGATTAGCTGACTGCTTTACGACAATTTCTTTACCCTCAATTTGTTTCTGTTTGCTACAGAATTTAAGCTGTTCTACAGCATCCACATTTCATCGCCACCAAGACCTGTATCCTCTCTTTTATGATCTAGGGCTAGCACTCTTTAATTCAACGCCAGGTTTGAATGACAATGGAAGAAAAAGGAGGAATATCTCAGAGGATGAAATTAAGAACTTCGCTACGCAAGAGTTGGATGGACGCTTACCCATTTAGAAAAATTTCCGATATGAGCTCTGCTTAAAACTTGAGCTTATATTCCCAGCGATTGGACGAGTTAATCAATGGTGTCGTTAATTCTAGAAAAATAACTTGAGTGGCATTCTACAAGGAGCACAAATTCGACCCTGTGAAGTTGGAGGAGAAAATTGGTCACCTGAAGTGGAAACAGAAAAGCCTGACTGGTTCTCTAGCGGCCAGTTTTTCCAAAGTCAAGCCTAAGGATCCAAGCACCATTAATTTTCCCGAAAGAAATATCAACACAATGTCTCCTGAATGTGAAACAGATGATGAAGACGCTGAGGAAATGGCTGAGAGCCCTCCGGAGAAGAAAAACTTGTACAAATCTCCAGTTCCAGCACCAATCAAAGAAGAGTTGGATTCTATCAATGCCAGAATCGCTGCATTATTTACAGTTGGTTCAGCAGGCCTTGCGACGGTCAACTCAAAAGATGAGCTTCGCAAGCTGAAAGATTAGAAAGCTAAAACGGAGGGTAAGTTGAAGAGGCTTAAGTCTGTGGCCCAGTCAGCAAGAAAGTCCCGTATTAACAAAGCAAAGAAACTAATTGCCTTAGGACTTGAGCTCCCGGAGGTAGAAAATAAATTAAGAGAGCTCCAATTAAAATCTGTAGGAAGACCACGACTTGAAGCTAGTCAGCCGTTCCTTCTACAAACCATTGTTGAGCTCGTCAAAACTTCCACTTCAGCCGAGCCTAAACGCCGAGATGAATCACTTCGGGCATGCAAAACATTGGATGATCTGCGAAAAGAACTGATGTTAGTCTGAGTCGCCACCAAAGTCCGCCTTCGACGAGGAACACAGGTGAAGCAACACCCAGGAAAAAATATAATTAAGGGAAAATCCATGAAACATTTTGCAACATTTTAATTATTACCTTATGCAAAAGAAATTTTGCGCCCTAACTATTTCTACTGCCATGTAATCCAGATCGCCCACTCTTCCACCTTAGTAGTGAACAAAGTCGCTACCAAAGTCCGCCTTCCAGGACGAACACAGCTGAAGCCACACCCAGGAAAATACCAGCCACTACGAAAACAAGATGAATATCCCATTCATCGAAGGACAACGGAGCGAAATGCGGATGCGGGCTGAGTGAAGCACTCATGGCAACCGCCCTTGCCGGGCTGTTGATCATACTCCACCAGAATCCCAGTAGCCCAGAAGCCAACAAGCGCAGCATACCTCCTCGCACCATGTCAAACTCCCGACCGACTGCCCCACCTGTAAGGATCACCTCCGGCGGGGGCTGGAAAATCCTATCCGTCACCTCATAATTATGAGCCAACTTCAAGCTTGTTCTCCTCATTAGTGTAACAAAGTGAGGCCAGATCAGAGGGAACTTCTGCCTGGACACGACAACTGCACTCCTGGGCAGAGTGAACCAGTGGGGGATGAATCTGTCAATGTAATCCGTTGAGATGTAGTGGGATGTCGCATGAAAGTCAAAATTTGTCGAATGTATCGAATCTGACAGCGCTGAATATCGTCAGGACGTAAGGTAGACTCAAAGAGCTTGCTCGTTACTTTCAAGCAACGAACCATACTGGCCCATTCGTCCGACAAGCGGAAATCCATGCTATTCACAGTTGCATTTACGCGCCAAAGTATTTGGAGGGGGACACAGGCGTCGGCATCCAGAAAGTCCTTATCATGCTGCATCTCCACTAGTCGGCATAACTTAAGTGATCTTTTATCTCCCGCCGCCGTATCATCCAGTAGAAATGTCTCGAAAGTGACGCTTTTAAGAAAACCACGCGAATATGCGGTAATCATTGGGAAATAAAAGTCAAAGTCTACCATCTCTTCCACGTGCGTCCAGTTAGTGAAGTACTCGGTACGAAGTAGATAGTTGGATTTGATGAAACCCTTGTAGCCGTTACTCAATTGAATGAGTACGACGAGCCGCAGTAGAACGAGATGAGACGCAACTCTGCGAGCAGCCCCACTGTTCTGTGCTAAACCAGGAGGGTACATCCCACTGCTCTGCTCCAGCATCCCCGCTGTAATCCAGAAAATGGACCACGTAAAAGTTCCCAAGTGCGATTTGGCAGCAGCAGTGTCCAGAATCTTGACCACAATGCTGATCAGGAATGCCAAGGCAAATATGATTAATGCCGATTGTGCCCCACAGCTCCCCACTGAATGGGGTGATATAAATTTCCAACCCTGACCTCCGCTCCGACACACTGTCCGCCGTGATGAATACAAAATCCTGGCTGCTGTCACCTGGGAGATGCAGCGGATAGCGATCAGTGTTGCAAATAGTTCGAATGTCCGTTTGCCATAGGAGTCTTGGATATTCCGCTGGGTTGAACTTCGCGCCAACTCCACGTTGTTGTTGGGACGTGCAGTTCAAGCGGAGGAATACAAAATCTGTAAGAATTTCGAGGAATAAATCTGATTTGCAGTATAAATTGCTGCCTTTGCGCTTTGGCACAACTTTGAGCCGCTCTGTGATAATGTATCCGCAGTATTTAGTATTTCCATCAGAGTCCATGAGCCAGCGAATGGCGCTCCCTCTATTGGTCGCCCGAGCAAACGCATCAGTAAATGCTTCCCGCGCAGTTTGTAAACCTGTCCAGCTGACTTTGTGGCGAAAACGTGGGCAGTGGGGGCAGAGAAAATGGGCTGAAAACATCTGGTCAAAGTTCATATCATGTTCGTTGTCATGGGAATTGTGTGACACTTTGTACTGGAGCACAAAGTATAGCGGTAAACTACGAGGCAGTATGGCATGCCTTCCCCGTCTGCTCTCCAGTACAGTTAATGGATCCTGAAATTGACCAGTCCTGGACTGTAGCAAGAGGATGTACTGAGGGGATATGTTTGTCCCTCCGAGAGTTTTGAGTAGCGCTTCCCTAAAGTAGAACGGCAGGCTCAAGAAGTCGACGTTGAATCGGAGATATACTTGCATCAGGCATTTGGTGGAGCGATGGGGCCACGCACGGATTGGACCCTGCTCGGGTCCGCTCCAACTTCAGGAGGAAACTAAAGTTGAGAAACATATGGGGCTGCTCAAATGAGCCCCAGTCCATGTTGTTACTGCGGGAAAATATTTGAATAAGGCAGTGGGAGAAGCTATTTAAAATGCTGTGAAAAATCTTGGACTCTCCGGGAGGTGACGTTCGGGATCTAAAATAACTGACCTTCGGGGACAATAGTTGAGTGTTTAGTGTTGGAATAGCTTGTGCCCGACTGTTAAGACCGGTGAGTAGGATCAGAAGTGAATACCCGGATTTGCAGAATTTCGAACCAGCCTTAGCCATGTGTATGAACCGAATTATTTCATGAACGAATTGGTCAATATGTTCCAAACGTACGTTGGTGATTACCTTTGTGAAATACGTTAAAGGGTTATCAGTTAATTAGCCCCTAGAATGACAAATTACAACTAGCGTCTCGCCCAGTGGTAAACTGTCTACTGACTCTATTAATTTTTGGTGTGAGCAAACATTGACCTATTGACCTGAGCAACCTCAGCAAAAACTGAGATGGAGTTCTGGTAGGCTTGA
>VYYI01002336.1:0-15267 GCA_021029175.1 Bilobella aurantiaca
ATTGACATTGATTAGGGACAAAAGATGTTCACCATATGCGGCCTTTCTCCCAGCTTCCCCTTCTTCGGTGGCTTCCGGCCCAAAAGTATCCGAAGAATCACCGAACTCCACAATGCCCAATGCCTCAACATCAATATTGACCTGAGATAATCAATAGAAGAAGCATTTAAGGGCTCCTGTCCTAAACAAGGAGGGCTAACAACGTTTTTTTTAATTTCCGAGCTTCCTGCCCGAGAAAGCAGGGACTCGCACGTGTCAAGGCAAAGAAGCCACTTGAGGAGGACTTTAATTTCCTGGCTCAATTAATTGCTTCAAAAGGGAAATTTTATTAGCTTCCTTTTCCCTTTGCTCCTACTCTCAACAAGTTTTCATCAATACAGCCTAATTGAAATTGAAATTACTCGACGACGGTGCAATTTTCAAAAAGTGGCTTCCCACTCAAGCCTCCTTAAACAATATTACTGGATTTTACTTCCATGCTCCTGCTTTCTCCTCGAGTTGTGAATTTTTTTTTCTTTTTTGAAAACTTTTTTTTTATACTTTGGCTTTATGGTTTCCACACAATTGGTTTTGTCCAATTGAACAGTTTTCCTACGACAAACTTCTTCTGCGAGCATTATTTTCTGGGTGGACATCGACAAAACTTATCTTTTTTCGTACCGCAACAAGTCTGTAGCATGGAGAAAGTTTAAGTTGCGGTTTGTCTCTAGAGACTTTGAATTGTTTCGTCCTCGACTAGCGTCCCAGAAGAAGATCGTTTTGTTCGAGGAGAAAGTAATCCCTTTGTCTGAAAAACAAAGCAGGAGAAAGTGGGTTAAGAAGTTGTTGGAAAGGAGGACATAATGCGAGAATAAAATTATTCTCGTGTTTCAGTGCTTTTGATTCCTATTTTCTATTTCATGCCTCATGTGCTCTCGAGATCTGGTTTGTGGTGGAGGCTTTGGTTAATAATCGAGGAGATCTTCTGGCAGAAGAAAGAACATGTTTCGACAACGTGGAAGACCGACGCTAAGGCCTTGGCCATGTTTTGCTGGTTTTTCTAAAGAAAAAAGAAAAGCTCCCTCCTCACTTTCACCGAAGGAGAAAATCAGAACAGAAGTTAATGGGCAAGAGGGTATCAGGACGTGGATTTGGTCCTAAAAAAAACTTTCTCCTTGCCTCTATTTTTCTGATGTTTTGTCCCCTGGAGCGAGATCCACTTACATCCCAAATTTACATTTACGGAGACAGACTGTCTTTCATCCTTTATACTTTCCCATTCCTTCGAACACGCTTTCACTCTTGCTCTTTTTATCCCATCTACGCAGCTGGAAAAGGGCCTCCAGGCACTCTCTCGACTCTCCAAATAATTTCAAATACAAAACCCAGCAGTTGAACATAAATATGGTAAAGCAGTTTTCCCTCCGGAGGGCTTCGGTCCTCCCCAGCTAAATGCTAATAAATTTCATATGCAATTCTGGTTAATAACCTAACGTTTTACCCTAATTAGCAATGTGGAGAAAGTTTGAGAGTAGAGCTCTCACTCTTAACTTAATTTGGCCAATTTCTCCTCTCTATTCTCAATTTTAACAATTTGGAAGATTTTTGTAGCTTATTAGTTTGTTAGAGTTACTTTTACATTTAAACAAAAATGGTTTTAGTTTGATGTGTAGAAATTTATTTAAAAGAAATACGTGAAGAAATTGAGCAATTTCTTGGGAATCCTGCTTGGGCTTGTGATTGCTTTTGGGCGTACCTGACTTTGTCGTGGGAGAAAGTCTTAATTTTGCGTGGTTGTGATACATTGTGATCTTGTACGACACTTGTCTTATCAGAAGGCGCATTTCCGTTTTCTCCAGGACCTGGAACGCGCTGGCATGGACTTCTTGGAGGGCCGTTCTATTAGATTTGGGCGGAAAAGCTTTTATCTTTCCTCTGTTATGTGCCCCGCTAGAATTTGTTCAGCCCAAGAGACACTCCAGCAGAAGCTAGGATGCGCTCTCGTTATGTTCCTTTCCATTACGGAGATCTCCTGGACGACGAGAAAGTTACAAAAATCCCCTTCCTATCAGTTGTACTAAAAGTTGAGAGCACTTCGCTTCCATGAACTTTCTCCTCACTTTTACTTTCACCAAAGTCCACAAAGCCATATTTTGATACTTCTTTTCATCTTTAGGAGGCTCCAGATAGGTGTGCTTTGGTGATATAACGTTTACTCAAGAGGAATTTTGTTTTGTCGGAAATAATTTTTACATCACTCCTTACTCTTCATACTTATAGTAAATAACTTTCACTAAATATGTGCAACATAACAGGTTTGCGATTTAAAAAAAAATACAGATTTTCTTGCATAACTCAAATTTGCGATGCCGAGAATCGCTGAATCTTATGTTCCTGAGACATAAATTGTAGTAAATCAATTTTCAATTTGTAAAGGAGAGACAGGTGTATGGCTAGGTGAATATGAGCCCATTTTTCAGGTATCAATGGGCAAATTTCAGACTGTCAAAATGAATAGAAAGGACTCGATCATGCAAGCTCTGTGATCAATGGCTCGAGTTGTAGTACGTTATGTAACGGAGACAAATTATTGGTAAATTCAGAAATCCATAAAGCCCCGCCTTCGCCCCACCACGTTCCTCCTGTCTGTCCCACGAAGGCTTCCCTTTCCATTTTCCAGCGTTTCCAGGGCCTAACTTTGCCTGTTCAGTGCAGCATGAGTGCCTGGAAGGTGAAATGGACGCAAGGCTCATAAAATATTCGACTCAGGTGCTCAATTGTTAGTTTTCCGCTTCGGTGTTCCGTGTGCGTCAGGAAGTATTCCTAAAGCTTCTTCGCTCCCTTCCAAGTTCGGCCTAGCACTATGACATCCTCCTTTTTCGATTGTTGTTCAACACGTTTCGCCTATGTAAGTTATTGAATACGTGAGTAGAGTGCTTTTTAGAAGGCTCCGAAAGGAGACCACGTCGTTTCCTAATGTAGTCTTCAAGGAAGACTTTTCATTTCACTTTCCCTGCTTCCGCTGTTGTGTTTTCTATAAAGGATTCAAAATTCCACTCTACCACCACCACCAGCACGAGGAATTGAATAATTAAGAAGACTCAAATTATTTGAGGAGGGAAAGTTCAAAGGAGAAAGTACGTAGGGAGTGGTTGGAAGGCTCTTTTTCAAACTTCTTTGGATAGTTTGGAAACTTGCCTTGGCAAGGCCTACAGCAGCCTTGGAAGAGAAAGTAGATGACAGATTTGAAAATATGAGTTTAGAAAAGCCTAGAATAAGTTGTCAAAAAGTTTTGTTTGGATTAAAAAAAGAAGCTTGAAGGAGAAAAACGAGCTTTCTCCACTTCCGTGACGAAAAGTTTCTGAAATGAAAGGTAAAACTCGTTAACCTGCCGGATCAATTGGCTTTGGAGCCACTTATCTTACCTTTAAGGATCGACCGCAATTTATTATAAAAACTCCTGAACAAGCGGAAAATTTAAAGAAAGGTTTTACTTGAAACGTTCAGTTTGTTATTGTGAAAGTTGTTAGAAAAGGTAAGTGGCTTTAATTGCAGATATTTTTCAAATCAAGAAATATCAATCTTTATTGTACACATTACAGTAAGAAATAGACTTTTGACTATTCACTGCTAATTGTTCGTTTAAGTTTTGGTGGAAAATATTTTCTTCTTTGATTCACATCATAAAGTTTTTAAGGTAGACTGTAAGCCGTCAGGTAAACTGTAACAATATTTTTTGATTTGGGTTAAGAGAACGAGCACGTCAGGAAAAAATGAAGACAAATTTTATTTGGAGTAACATTACATGAGGGCTCAGGACCTAATCTGTCCGACAATTTTTACAGAATTTATGAGAGCTTTTTTTTTTTCAAAAAGAAAAAGAAATTTTAGAGCACATTTTCGGTGAATCCTTTTTTTACTGAAAAGGTACTGATACCAATTTGTTGGACCTAATCTGGGCTTCTTTGGTATTTTTGATGATGCTGTGTTTTAAAATGAAAAAAGACGCTGCGAGAGATCCAATTTGGGAAGATGATGCGAGACTTAAGGTCACCTTGCGACAAGAAAAGAAAGTGTAGAGGATCTTTGGGTAATCTTCAATTTTCGCTTAAAAATGGACTCACCAATCATTGGCAAGATTCTTGAAGACACTTCTGCTCCACTTTCTCGGAGACAAGAAGGTACAGGTTAAAGTCGGCTAAGGATTCGAATCGCTGCTCGCTCCAGCGATCCAGTTGGGGACGTGTCGTACTCTCTTTTACTTTTGTGTTGGCGAAGGGCCAACAACACTTTTTGAGGTATGACCATGTGGAACTTTTGCTCCTTTTGGCCACCGTTCTTACGCTGGAACATTGTCCAGCGGACGGTGGGCCCTTGGTCCAAGACCATAAATCATTGTCCGTCCGAAGTCCGAAGGGAAAAATGTCTCCACTCTCCTCGGTCCACTTATTTCCAATTACCTTTAATCGAGGCGCTGGATAGCAAAAGGCCACAGCTCAGCTCACCACCGCCGCTTCCGCCCATTCATCTGCCACTGCCACCGTCGTCATCAACTTCTTGGCCCAGTCAGCGGTCACCAACTAGCCTATTAATAAGGGTCACGCTCCTCACAAATCTTAAAACATGTTCACAGCGTCTTGAGTCATCAAAGAGATCGCTGATCCCATAAATTCAAAGCTACGTCGATTTGTTTACTGTCGAATATTTTTGTGGCCCAGAGTTATGCATGCTCCCTGCATAGAAATCTCAATATCATAATTAGCCTTTTCTAATTAGCCAAAATGTGATTTTGTTTTAATTTTTTGGTTTACTGGTTTGATTTATTCATTTGGTTTTCCTTATTGAGTTTCAAGCCAAACAATAACCTAATTTGCTTTCTCCACGCTTTCACCAATACGTTTTTCTCCTACCTGTAATTGCTCCGAGGTAATTAAGACATTTGAAACTACCTGAAATTTGAGTTGTCTAAATGCATCTTCAGAGATCTTGGAAGAAGAGATAATCGTTTTCTTCTGTGAGCATCTGCGTCTGAAGCATTCATCACTGAAATGCAGGTTTCAGGTGGCAGAGTGAAAGTAGGGCTGCAGCCTCTTCGCATGAGGCAGAACCTGAAGTAAGACCCTTTATAAAAAGAAAGTTCTGGCTCCATTGTCTGGGAGCAGTGACTTGCCGCATTCGTCTTCCCTTTCAAATACAGAGCGCTCCTTCATAAATCAAAAAGAACCTTCAAAATTACAACATTTTGATCGAAAATTGAAACCCCGAAATCGAATTTGTTGATCGTTGGATACATTTCTCGATCGGTAATTGTATAATTTTCTCTAAATCAGGTATTACCCAACCAAACTACCGAAGCTTGCCCTTTGTCTGCCCTGCCTTACTTAAAATTCACTCGGTAGTGAAAAGCGCATGAGACTTTGACATGACTTTCTCTTTTCTACTTTCCCTTGAAGCTTCACCGTGGTCGTAAAGGGGACCTGAGGGATTAGTGCATTGCAGCGAAGGACTCGTATACGAATTTTGTGCTAGTAGCAAAATGAAGAAAGATACTTGAAGCTGAAGATTGGAATGAATGGGTAATCATGGCCCTTTGACTCTTCCACTCCCTCCTTACAGTGAACGGGACTTGAGAGACCCTTTGTTTTTCGTTTGTTGGACACTGGGCCCTTATTTACCTACCCTGGCAGAAGACAAATAAACTTTTACTTTGATCTACCTTCCGCCTCCTCCCTCCAGAGAGGCATAATCATGTGCTCTTCCTAAATTGAGAGCAGAAATCAGGAGGGCCCTTCCCCCTTTGGACGCTAATAAAAGGGAAAGGACTCAAAGGGCAAAAAATACCTTTCTAAGGAAGAAAAAAATAAAGTTTTTAGAAAAAGTAAAGTGCTCGAGAAATCCTCCTGACGAGAATTTTCACCCTGATCCCATAGAATTTTATACCATTTTAACTGTCCTTGTTCCGTGTTCATGGGGCTTTGGGCAGTTGTTTGCTCAGTGCTTTCTCCCTTATCCAGGAAGTGAAGAAAACATCTTTCGCTGAAATCGAGCTCTTTGCTCCCCCACCGTCCTTTTTGCCCTTCTAAAAGCTAATGGCTGCTGCTCAATAACAAGAATTCAAACGACCGCTCATAAATCCAGCAATCAAGTTTCATTGGCTTTGTTCCTCACAACCAGGAAATTCTCCCCCGCCTCCAGCAACCAGCACAAGATCCAAGCACTAAAAGAGACGCTGCCAAACCCTCGACCCTAAAAATAGCCTCTACGCTAACTTTAAATTGGCTGGAGCAATTTGAAAAGCATAGCACTAAACCTCTGCCTGTTTAATTTGACCCCAGATAAACTCCGAAACGCATGTGCGTTGCGCTAACTTGAGTTGCCAATAAAACTGGACTTTTGCTTTTGGCTATAAGATTAATAATTCAGGAATTGTCCCTGATTTATGAATCCATTTCAGGCGGGGTTTGAAGCCCCTTAAATTTGAGGAGATCTGTTCAGGCTAACTCTGTTTTGAGAGATCGCTGCAACTGGATGCCATTCCGTTAGAGAATAAGCCAGTGGTTTTAAAGGTAATGTTAGTAGATACTGCTGACTTTTGCAGTGAACACTGCTGGAGAAAATTGAGGGAATAACAATTTTGGTAGGGAAGTTGGGCCACCGTGGCGGCCACGGTGATCGGATTGACTGACTGGGGGCGTTGTGTACTGTTTGCTTGGTTGGATGGAGTTGCTTGGTCGTGAGGGCCTAGATCAGAGATCGGTATATTAAAGTCGTTTATCTTCCTCCATCTTCCACCCGGACTTTCTCCTCGCCGCCGCGGCGGAATCGGATTTTCTTGACCCTAGGCCAATATATTCATCTCCCATGGACGTGTAGAGATTAAACTCAGAACATGGGGAAATAAATTGGATTTACTTTCTTTTTACTTTCTCCACCTCCTTCCTTGTCGACATCCTTCCTCTGCTATTGCATGAACTAGGAGACATCGAATTCAAATTGGATTTTCAAAACAACTACAAATATCCACTACATTTCGAGGGTGGCAATATTTAGCCAAAGTCCACTTTCTCTTGCACTGACTGTTACCGTTCGATGTTGTTGCTTAGTAACTGCATCTTACCTTTACAAACATATAGCGCAAAATACGCTCCAGAATAGCCGCGAATGTTCTATGAACACATCTGTTTTATCAGAATCTGCATCCGAAAATCTAAAACTAATGCTATGCGGTATCACTATCCGCATTTTCTTTACAACAAAATGTAATGAAATAAATTAAAATTCAAAGTGTAAAACCGCTTTTTGATAATATTAAACGTTTTAATTCTACTTTTAAACGAGCTGGTCAATTTTCTTGCTTTATTTTGGGTTTTTTTTGGAAATATATAAAGGCTAATATCTGTATGCTATTGGAGCGTAAATTCCAAAGGTTGGCGAGGATACTTGGGAATGTTAATGGAAGGGCCATTTATTTGGGTGTAATTACCAAATTGGCGCATTAGACTGCTGAAACGTTTTCCGAGGAATGGAGGGAAAATGAAGAAAATCAATTTTGAATTAAACCTATAATTTCTCTTTTGTGCTTTCTCCTTGCAGAGCAGATGAGCTAAAGGTGGAATTCCCAATCTTCCAAGGATCGACATAACGAGCGACACAATGTATCGCTACCAGGGAAATCGATCTAATGGAATCTACTGCGAACCCGACACAAATGCTCATCAGCAGCAGCACCACTTCTCACCCTCTTCCCACGGGACGCACGGGCGGGACAAGAAAATGAGCACTGGCCAAAAACTCCGGCCCCACCACCACATCCGGAATGGGCGGGGATCGGCCGGTTCTCGGCTTCAAGGGTCGAGTCAATCGGCTCACTTGCCACCGGTCCACAGAAGTGACCATGACTCGGAAATCGACTCGTCCTCGGAAGTGTCCGATGGTCCGTACGCCGAGTCGGAGAATCACGGCGGAATCAACCTCCAAAGTAGGATGAATATCAATCATCAACAGAACAGTAAGCCGTCAAAACAATTTTCTATTTGTCAAAACGTTTTCGAGTTACGCATTTTGATTTTCAACTTTTGCAAAGCATGGAATTGAAATGTTTTTGTGAAAAATTCAAATTTGTGTGAGGCTAAAGGGCTATTTGAAACTGGGTTAGTAAAACACGAACAACGTTATATGAGCCATCACCACCATTGCAACCTGTTCTGGACGTTGTTTTTGATTCCTACCAAATTGGAGTAGGCCGCCATTTTTATTTATTTCCATACCTTCCATTATTTTTGATTGGTGGTTTCTCCTAAATCCTGAGAAGAGATGGCCAATTACTGAGCAGTGGCTACCAGAAATGACCCAATATCCGGTATTATACCCTTAACCTCAAGGGTCATCAGCGTTGAGGTTGAGCAGGAGGGCTCAGGAGGAAGATGACCCTAATTTCACGGTTTTGTTCCATTTGGTCAAAATCAAGGGAAGGGAATACCAGCGGTAGGTGGTTTAGAAGAATGAAATTGGTGGGTTCTGGGAGAAAGTAAAGTATTTTCTATCGATCTCTCCGTTTTCTCCAAGAAATTGATTCTTTTCTCCTTAATCTCAGCACAACCACCATCCCCACCACTACCGAACATCCAAACACACTTAGAGAAAATTCTAAAACTAAGTTTAGCCTGTTTTTCCTACTGGAAGGACTCCACCGACTCCACCGAGCGTGTCAGGACGTAAGAAGCACTTTAGTCATTCAAATTGATGATTTGCCAATACAAACTACTTTGGGAAAGCAAAAGAATTTCGAAGAAAAAGGTGATTTTGCTCTTAATGGAGAAAGTGCAAAATCTATTTTTCTCGGAAATAGTGGAATGTCAATACCTGGAAACATTAGAGTACTAATGCTCTGTTCCAACTTTTTCCAGAATTCCGCTTCTTAAAATTTTTTGCATGTATAAGTGTCATGTTGAGAGAAAGTCATTCTCTTTTTGGAGAAAGTTTTCTGGAGAAATGTGAAGATGATTCGAGGGAGACATTTTCCGTCATTACGTCGACTTTTCCCTGCCTTCCGTCAATCACTTTTTGAAGGGATTGGATTTTCGTCAGAGAATATTAAAGGGCTGATCCAATATCCTGATCATTTCATTTGGATCGGTGGTGGAAGGAAGGGATTTGACTGGAGAAAAAGGCCAGGTCGTAATCCTGGAGCTCCCCTCTCCAGGGAAAAAGTATATTCTTGTCTGATTGAATGCTCCATGATATTTGGGCCCAGCCCCGGCTCGTAATAAAGACTTTCTTCAGACTTCATCCACTCTCTGATTGATTAGAGAAGATTTTTTGGCAGTTTCCGTCCCTGTCTCTCATCCATAAATTATACTACTTTCTCCCAATTCCAAGGTTTCCGCTAGTTTAGACCCAGGAAGGCTTCCAGGCTTTTGAAGAGCTGCCGCGGGAGCTTTTGATACGACCAATCATCTTCTTAATTCAATTCCCAAGGCTTCTCTCATTCCGCCAAGAATTTTCCATTTCACTTTCTCCCTAATTGTATTTTTGGGCAGGCAAGAGTCTGACTTTCAAAAAATGCTTTCTCCGAGCTGCTGCTTTAATAAATAATCAGAACAGAGTCCAACACTTTGGCCAGAAGTTTCGGATATTTGTGGATGTCACGAAGGGCTCCATTTTTATTGTCGAGGGAAATTGTAATCAATGTTTGACTTGGTTTGACAAGGGAGGAATTTGATTTCATTTTGGAAGGGAAATGGGGGCGGGTCAAAATTGTTGGTTGGTACAACGGAGTTCCAGTTCCTTTTGTTTTTATGAGACATTAAGGGGAAAAGTCAGAGAAAGTTTGTGCATGCCTGCCTGCCAATCATAAATTCCTTGAACCCTTTTGTTCTCTCCACATAATTGGACGCCTGATTCTACAAGATTACTTTCTCTTTTTCTTGGACGCGAAAAGGCAGAGATCACTATCCAAGAATAGGCAAGGAACGCGGAGATACTAATGAGTTCCTTCCGCTACCAACGCATCTCCTTAATTTCATACCTACGCCTGGAATTTGACTTTCTCCAGCAACTATCCAGGAGTTATACGTTACATAGCAATCCTCCAGAGCCTCGTAAGGACAAAATTAAAGCTCATAATTGGGCATTCCGGCCCGAATTTTTTTCCTGTAACAACCCAAGTCAGCTTTTTGCCTCTGTTACGTTGCTTCTGTTAAAATGAATTCTCCTGTTTCTACTTATAATTCTTAAGTTAATATTTCTTATATAGTCGAAAGGTGTTTTTTTTTCAGAATTTAGAAGCTAACGGTGGAATACAAGAATAATATTTAACTGAAACTAATTAACCAATTTTAAGTAAATCCATACGGTTTCATATCAATACCGAGAAAAGCATAACCGAGAACGACAAAAACCGAGCAAACCTAAGGCGAGAAAAACAAAACAGAGAACGGACATAAGCATAATATGGGTTTCTATTTTGGTTTTCTCGGTTTAGGTTTTTTCGGTTTTGGCTTTCTCGTTTATTGATCTGCTACCATCCATACACGACGGTATTTAGAGACAACCAAAGAATGGAACTGTGTTGAATCACTAGAAGCGCTTCTGCTTTTTTTTCAACTTTTGAAAAAATACTTTTCTCTTTTAATTTCATGAAAACTCTAATGCCTCATTGACCTATTTCGCTATCAGAATCCTAGTCAAATGCATTGTGTCTGAACTTTTGCTTTAAATAGAAAGCTATTTGGTGGCTAAAATTACAGGGATTTCAAAAGACTGACAAAAACAAAAGAGCGTTCTGCTCTCAAATGAAGATCATATGTGAATTTGTGGTTGCTTTCACCTCTGACTGTTTTTGTTGTGAAAACTTAATTCCACTTTATTGTAGTTGAGCCTTTGTTATTCTGAAAGTACAAGCCTCCTTTCCCAGTGCATTCTTGAAGTAAAACAATTCTTTTGCCCAACCCTTTGTTCCGTGTTAATCCATAAAGGAACAAGGGAGAGAAAGTTTACGACTTTAAACTTTCTCTTTTTCTGGAGGGGAAAGTTGTGTTGGGTGGGGAGGCGTTACGGTGAGTTGGTAAGTTTCCCAGACTACAAAAGTTTTCAGATGAGGACTCGAGAGAATTTACATACTAATGATGATAAGTGCATTTCGTTTTTCCTAATTGAATTATGAAGTAAATTAATCACGCTAATTGAGACGTATTTTCCTTCCTCTTCTCCACACAATCAATTTCCGCCAACCTAACCGCCACTATCATTTATAATCATGGGAACCACCAAAGTCAGAGGAGGGGATGAAGTGGCTCCGAAGGATCCCTGACAGGGCCTCTTGAAAAAGCGGTAGGAAGAGGCCAAGTGAGTGAAGAATCGAGATGATAATGGAAATCATAATCTGACTCTGTCATCTCCTTCCTTCCCCTTCCTTCTTCCGGAATTAAGGCCCAAGGGACTCTCCGAAAATCCCCAGCATTTGTAATTACGATAATTCTCATCCCATCCACTTCGCTAAATTCACTCCTCAATATTCTTATAACTTATCTACAACTTTCTCCAATTTCAATTTCAATCATCTCACAACTTTCTAAATCGAATCTTCTCCAAAAGCCCAATCTCTTTCATATTTTTGCTGCCAGCATCCGTCTTAACATGCTAAAGCCATGTGAAGCTTCAGACTTAATAGCGAAGGCTTTTCTTGTGATTTCAAACTTCAATTAAACTACAGAGGTTTCGAAATTTCCAAGATCGTGCTTTCTCCTCTTTCCATACTGGGAGCTTCAGCACTCACCTGCATCTTTTAGAATTAAAACTTAGGACCAAATTATCGAATAAATGCGTAGAAAATTTGTAAAAAAGGAATATTTAAATAACTTTTTTTTAATGTATAATTCTACATTTGAATTTGAGATTTGTAAATTTCTTTTACTGGGAAAAATATCACAGCAGCAAGAACAATATTGAACACGTATTATGAATACTATGTTACATAAATTTGATATGCTTTCATATATTTTTTTGTAATGTTATTTTCATATAGATCTATTGATGTGTTTTAATATAAGCTCTCTCGATTTAGAAGTATTGGCATTGTCGTAAAAATTTTTTCGGAGACTGGAGAAAGTTGGTTATGAAAAATAGGACTAGCGCTGTGGATAGGGCATGTTTACGGAGGTGGTGGAGATGTTAAGTTTGAGTTTGATGTCAATAGGAATTAAGAGAGGTTCGCCTGGAAGTGAAGTGTAGAATGTAATGCAGAAAAGGCGGCTGAGGCTGTCTGGGCAATATTTATGTTCCTCACCTCCTCCTAACTTATGTGGGAAGCAATGGAGTGAAAAGGGAATTAAAACAGACCTCTCCCTTCAGTCGAGGCGTCGAAAGAAAGCGAAGGAGAAAGCAGAGAGGCGAGAGAATCAGCAGCTCACAACCTATAGGCAACTCCCATGCTTCAAGCAGCCCCGCACATACAGAAACGCACTTACGGATATTACCAAGATCAACTCACATTTCGAGCCCTATTTTGTTTACTTCAACGCTCCAGGAAGCATTCTAAAAGTTTCCAACCACCTTTCCAATTCCCATTTATTAACTCATCCTCACTAGCACGACTCTAAATAACATGTCCATGAAAAGAGAAAGTGCTTAATTGCCTTTCCAGAGGCTAATAAGCGCAAACCGTAAATTATTAATCAATCATAGAGCGGCCTTTAGGTCCTTTAAAAAGCAGTCTGTTACATGCGAACTTCGGGAAAAAGTAAAAGTAAAGTGAAAGCGAAAAGTGATTTTTCAATTAATTTACATGTTTAGGAAATCTCAAGTTGGATGTTACTGTATTCCAGTATAATTGAGGGAGTTAAAGTTGAAACCTGGAGAATAAGTATTGAGGTGAAATTGGATAAACTGCTTTATATTAGACGATTTTCAATTTATTTAACTTGTTAAAGTTTGTTAGCAAAAAGGCCATGTTACACCAATTAAGTTGTTAAGTTATTTTGCTTAATTGTTGCACGGTTGCGTGCCACCAACTTTCTCTGAAACTTTGGATGATTTTTGGAGGTATAATACTTAAGTTTTATATGTTTTAAATATTGGTAAAAATGCAAAAGGTGTTATTGATGGTGAAGAAAAAAGGTGAATTTAATGAAATTCGGAAAAGGATGTAAAGTTTTATATCGATGCATTTCTCCTGTACTCGTCCTTTGCCTTGTTATAATGATCTCTCAAAGTTTATTGCCCCATTCCTTTCTCTACTTTCACCCATACACCTCTAGGAATTCCAGACCCTATAATTCCAGATCATATAATTCCAGGTCTAGCAGGTCATTCCAAGTTCACCGGCATAGCATACATAAGGCAAATTGAAGGCAAAAGAGAAAAGCGAACAGCATCCCATCCACTTTCTCCTTCATTTTTGAATTTTACGCAAATGCACTTGCAAGAATTACACTCACTTTCCCCTTTAATCAGTCGCGTAAATCTTCTCTATTACTAACCCGTAATTTGAATTCTCAATACCAACCTTCTGTAAAGTTCTCGCAGTAAACGTAACCCTTAAAATGAATGCTCAAATTCACCGACACAGGGTGTAGAATTGAGTCACGAATTACGAGACCATGTTGAAGGTAACACACGCCTTTATAAGTGCATTAAAATTTATAATAGAGATCCAAACACGCTTTAGAACAGATCCCAAACTTTCCCCTTCCAGTGTATAGACCAAAAAAATCCAAATGATTTTCATTATATTGCAAACACTCCTATAGACTGGTTAGGAAACGTCTCTGAATAGTTATTAAAAAAAATGTTTTTTAAATAAATTTCAAAAACTTAAAGTTAAAAGTTTTTTAATTAAGTAATTTCTACATGGCTTTTTTGTGAAACATTGTTAGTACATCTTACAAGCCCTTTTTGTAGTAACTTCATGACCCAGCTCGTGTACAAGCTACACAATTTCAACCCTTTTATATTGCGCTCCCTTAGAAAGCCAAAAAAATGCGAACTATTTTCTCCATTTCATTCACTTCCTCAGGAATTCCTTCTAAACTTTATTAATAAAAACGTTACGCACATAAAGTTTTATCCAGAACCGAACAAAAAATTTCCCGGTCAGAGAAAGTCAACTTTCCAAAGCAATCCCCCTCCCCACTTTGCAACAATTCCCAACTTGAACACGAACTGCAGAAACGATTCTTTGGAAGAGATACTTTTCCAGATTAGTCCTGTAGGACGGAGAGACGCTGCAATTCCGGAAAACAGTGCTCTTCTTACCCCAATAATATTTTAAGACTTCCGGGAGCAATTCGCTAGAGAATAGAAATGCGTTTCTCGGTTAAGATTTCATGTCGAGCTCTTCTTTCCAATCTATTTCGAATTTCTTTCGCTGCAAGAAGGCCAATTTATTCAAGACTTTTAATGAGATATGTGCCAGGAATTTTAGAAGGGGATTTTGTCTGTGAAGTTTTACAAAAAAACTGGGCAGCCCTCTCTGGTGACTCTGTCTTAAGTGAAAAGTGGAGAAAAGAAATTATAATGAAAAGGAAAGGCAGGCGGAGCTGCGCCGAGTGATAAATGATCCTTAAGTCCTCTTCCTTCCTTTGATTTGAGTTTGATTAGGCCCTTTTTGTTCATTTAGATAAAAAGTTCCTTAATTCCTTCTCACTTCCTCCCAACTTTCTCCTGGGCCTCCAATAAATTTCAAAGGGCTCTCCTTTCCCCGTCAGATTTACATTCAGGCCCTTAAACTTTGTCCCTTTCACAAGTCCTATAAACTTGGAGGAACTGAAATGTCTTTTTGTATCAGGTGGAATCGACTCTCCGCCAGAACCTGCCCCCTCTGACCTTCCGCTCCGAATGAATGGAGGGTTTCGACCCTTGAAGGGCCCCTACGACCGCGGAGATGACATGGATGCCGAGCACTATCACAACCAGCCCAATTCAGGCGTTTACCTGCCACAAGGTAAGTAATTCCAGTCCTGTCAGACCCCATTTGTCATACTCCCGAAGTGATTTCCTTGGAGGAGAAAGTTCTTTTCATTTCAAGGGAAAGCGGAGCTCTAATGGCTCTGATTGACAGATGAAAAATATCCTCTGCCTCCGCATTTAAGGGCTCTTTGGAGGCAGTTTGTGTATTCTGGGTAAATAGAAGGCTAAGGATTTGGATTTCATTTCCTATTCAGCCCCTACACCTCCTCCCATAAAACGCTTTTCATTCAAAATTTGTAGCAGGAGTGGAAGCAGCCCGAGGAGAGTGCTTCTACTCGAGTTACAAAAGTAGGACAAAGATGTACTTGGATCATGCGCATG
>VYYI01002337.1:0-15265 GCA_021029175.1 Bilobella aurantiaca
TTACCCATTAAGGGCATTCAACTAAAAAGGTGAAGCCTCATACTGTTACATATATAATATACTTAACTAGCTTTTGACTAGCTCTCCGGATGCAAATTTTACTGAGAACAAATCGTAGTTGACACGTGATTGTATAATTTATCTTACGTGCTTCCGTCTATAGGTTAAATTACTACTTGTTACTCACTTAAGAACCATCAACTTTCAACTACAACATCAACCTTCTGCCTGTTTCCTTAAATTTTTAAAGTTGCCGTGTTGTGTAAACTATTTTTTGTAAAGAAAATTTAAAACTAGCTGGTTGACGAAACTACTTTTGCCTTTAAAACTGATTGGGTGAAGTAACTATTTTTGGATCTAAAAAAAAATTAACGTTGATCGAAGTTTAAAAAATAGAGCGCTGAAGCTCCACTTTTAAAGTTGTTACATCCTCCAGCAACAACTGTAGGTCTTTGCAAAGCAAGAAAAGACATCACAACTGGAACTTGCAGTATAATAGGCGAAATTATCATATTTAGATTTTGAAATCAAACGGAGATAATTTTCTGAAGCGTTTTGAAGCAACCAAAACCTAAGTTAGAGCGTTGACGGCTAATTCGTAAATAAAGAAAAGGTTGATATTTGTTGTTAATCAGATTTAATTTTTTCTCATGCAACTCGTCTTAATTTCATGCGGTTTAATACAATCTATACAAGATAACCTGTATAACTTTGTTAAGCAGAAACAGAAAAATACGCCCACAAATAATAAGGGAATTACAGTAGAGAATTTAGTGTAAATATAATTAGCGGGCAAACGGTGTCGCAAGGATTTAGACATCCATGACATTCGTTGAAAAACAACAAATATTGTTTTACTAAATTATATCTACTCAGAACAAAGTAAACAAACATTGTAGAGTGTATTGTCAGACGTGTTTAGTTGGATTATTTTGATACCAAAATTAAGCAAAACCTGAAAATAGCATTACCTAAATTCCAAAATGACAAATTTTACAATTTTACAAATGTAGTACTTTTGTATTATTTGCTAGCTATCTCTATTTTATTTATGTACAAACAATCATGATAGAGGTCATTGTACTTCTCAAAGTTTTTCTTATATATTTTTTGGTTTACAACTAACTTAAATTTACTCGGACACTCAAAGTAAGATACGCTATGCTTCCGGATCCAAAGAACAGGGCCTAGTAAACATATTTGCATTAATGTGTGTCCATTTCGTGGCAATCCATTTGTAGCCAAATATAGGTGGGCAAGCACCGTGTAGCATTCTGTAGTCATTGTCTCCATTACGTAGTGAGTCGTACCAAAGTATTGCAGAGCCCTTCACAGGTTTGACATATATGTCCAAAATAGGGAAAACTGTGTATCCTCCGGCGGCTACATCACTCAACTAAATTATTAAAAAAAAAGCGTGCAGTCGTGTAAAAACGTGTGATTTTGACTTCTAAAGTTTTCAGTTGAATTATGATTTGTCAATTCACATAACTAAGAAACTGAAATATTTTACAATCTCTTACAGGTAAGTGTGTTCTACACCGACACAAATTCGCTAAGTTACAGGACTTTGCCATAAAATGTGTTTGACCTTGTCTTGTGATAATTAAGTCTAATTGTGATAAAAATCCTTTTACTTTCCTATAAATGTATACACTAGCAAGCAGTACTTACATAAATAAGAAATGTTGTTGCACGATCACCAAGTTCATCTGCGTCATCTCCAAGAGAATCCACGTGGTTATCGACATGTGCGCCGTAAATGTAAGATGCTACTTGAAGATCAGTTGATGCCGTTTCTCCTCTTACGTTAAGTCCAGTGACAAATTCAATTCTTCGCGACAAGTCAATTTTAGAAATTTCAGAGTCATTTAGCCATGCGTAAGCCGCCGTTCGTTGAGTGTCATTATCTGTAAGGCTTGGTGGCGCCATGGAAATGGGTGTGGCCATTTCTATTAAGTAGTTGATCCACTCGCTTCCAATGAAGTCGTACATTTGAATGAGTGGTGGCTCAACGCTGAGGACTTCTGTTTTAAGCGGGTTGATATACCAGTACGGGTGCTTACTTCGCTCATAGTAGCAATACAACTCTGAGCGAGATTTAGCCTAAAAATGTTGTTTAAAGACTTAAAATATTAGACTGAAGGGACAAATATAGTTTTGTTTTAATTTCATCGTTATTGCTGTTTTTCACCTGTGTTGTAATACCGTTGCATAAGGAAATATAGGCATAATGAGCTCTTCGGGTTTGTTCAAATTCAGTCAGTTCATCCAAGTCTTCTATTATAATTGGTGAGTCATGCAAAGCCTTCAGCGAAGTATCGCGTTTTGTAGGAGGTAGTTGATTACCAGGAATTTTCTCACTGAAAGTATAATAATTTCCAGGCTCGTTGACGCATGCTGCGCAATTCAAGAAGTTGTGCTGCATCAAGTAAAAATGTTTTTAAACCTTATGTTTATGATTTATCGGTTGTAAGTCAAAACATGTGCTAAGTCGCATTAGATTTGTAGATACATTAATACACATATTTCAACTTCAGTTCTAGCTAGGCTTCAGCAAAAAAATAGACTTAAAACAAAACAAACAGGTATTTTAATTAAAGTTTAAGCGTAAAATCTTATTGGGGGAAGCTTCACAACTCAGAAAAAACGGGGGAAATATGAAATTGATAAAGAAGTTAGTAGCTCAAAAATGAGTATTTCAAATCACAACCTTTTTTACAGCTCGGTCGTACTTCAAGTCAACAGAAATTTCTTCTACTTCATGAACTTCTTCCAGAGCTCCATTAGACAACTTAGATTTTGTAACGACAAGCCAGTCAATTGCAAGCGTATGATAATGCAAATACGAGGCATAGTTTGCAATTTCAAAAGACTGTTTGACAGTAAGACCAACTTCCGTTTCAATTTCTCCGAATTGTCCGTTAGTTAACTTTACATTTAAAAAACAAATTTTTTAGAACACTTTTCTTGAGCAAAAACACTATTTGACAACACTCTACCTTCTTTAGGTCAATGTCGTACGTGTAGTGGAGCCTCAAAAGTGCCTCCATTGCACACTGGTGATCTTCCGTGTTTGGCCATGGCCCATTATGCATTACTTCCGCCATAGTTTTCTGTAGTTCTAAACAATCAGTAGCATTGTCTATGTGTATTATATATATGTTATATATAACATATATATTTTATCCAAATATATATTATATTTGGATTAATCACGAAAATTACCTTGTTCAAACTTTATGCTTTTTCGGATTGCATCAACCTCAATTGCAAACCGTCGAATAAGCCGATAGGACATAAGGGGATGCGACGCAATTATCGAAGCTTTTTCAGCCGGTATATTGTCACTAAGCCGGGCATTTTTTGTACCTCGTAGGCTGCTATCATCGTAATCCTTGAGATAGCTAAAACAATTATGTTAATCATTTTCAGTAATAAACTAAATCATGACTATTACAGTAAGCATTTGCTTAGTAAATATAATAACTTACTCTGAGACAATCGTAAGTCTTGACTTGAGAACATTTTCATAATTTTGCAAAACTTTGTGCAACTCTGCCTCCACGAGTGCTAGTTGTCGTATGTAGACAAATGACAGTGCATAACTTGGCGGAGATGCGGAGTATCCAGGATTTTTTGCATACGAACTTACGTCTTGCGCAAATGAAATGCTTTCTTTCCAGTTAAAGAATACCAATGCAGTAAGGACTGCATTTTTGAAATGAGAGGTTTGAAACGGAAGTAAACTCATTGTATATGAAAGCCAGTTACTTGTTTTTTATTTCATTTTTGCAGCTTCAAGTAAATTATTTCCAAGAAAGCAGGGAAATTTATCACATAAACAAAATAGTAGAAAAAAATACTAATACTAGTATAGTTTGTAAGTGAGGGGAAAATGTATATTATTTTATGAATGATCAATTCTTGAATTGATGTTAGTTCTATAGTGGATGGTAACAGTTTTTTAGTGAATTTTTGTCAGGCATTCAACAGCAGACAGTTTGTATTCTTTTGTTAATTTTGACAAAGAATTAGCCTTCAGATTAATTATGTTTGTCCAAGTGTTCGTTTATGTTATTTCTTCTACCAAAGAATACATTTAAGGTGATAATTTTTATCAATTGGCAAAATTGGTCTACTTATTGTAAAAGCAGATTATTCATAACTCAAAATACTGCACAGTGAATGTACTGCTATGGGACATTTGCTTCAATCATCCCGGTATAATTTATTGGCTTTATTGGCAAAAGAGTAATAGTATTAAGCCACTTTAAACCAAATTCCGGACAACAATTTAATAAATTTAAATTGCCCAAAATCATTGAATAAGGTATTAGAAAATAACTTTTATGTATTTTATATTTATATATTAGAAAGGTAATTTTGAAATAAAAAATATAATTTGTCTTACAACTATTCTCTCACTTTAAGTATTGTGTTGATAACGAGTTACAAAACAAACTCAAGATATTTTAGACAGTCAGAATAATATAAACGGTCAAATTTCAGTTAAAAAAAAATTAATTTTCACTCGTGCCTGAAAATTAAAAGGGTACTCCAGCCATTGGACACTGATATATGGTTATGCGTGCACCTATTTGTAAAAAAAATTGTAAAAAGAAAAAGAAAAAGAATCAAATGCGTTTGATTCGAACTCGGAACATTCCGGTTGCTGGCCACTTCTCTTAAAGCTTGAGCAACAGCGACTGAATTGGTACAAGCTTACAAAAAAAATACACCAAATTTGAAAAATACAATTTTTCATGGAAGCTTCCGTCTTTATGGTTAACCTAGGAAAGATACTCTTCTTAAGACAGGAGTATACTTTTATTTGTGCTGCATGCTCACTGCAAAGTACAACTGGAAATCCACTTTTAAAACATTTTAGGTGGTGATTTGATGATTTTTCTATTTAATACAAAATTTTGAAACAGTATTGTAGCAATAAATTACCCAAGTTTGGAAACTTTATGAGCCCTTAAGCCTTAAAAGGGTAATTTCACAGTACCAAAATTTCTAAACACGTGCAAAAATAAATTTCAGTTGATTGATGATTAAATATTATTCACGTTTAACTAACTATGAGTTGTTTTCAAGCTATTTAGACCCAGTAGTTATTTTAAGTTGTCGGTTTCCTAACAACGCCCCTTTTTATTTCTAAATTGAATAATAAGCAACAAAGACCTATTACATAACACTTTAACCCACCCAACAGGAGGCAAGATTATTCAACTCTTCTAGCTATCATTATGTTTGAATAAAAAACTATTTCTGTCGACATCCGTGATGTGACATTCATGGTGTTTTATAACATTAGCGCAAGTAAATGAAACTGTAAATTTAAAATAGTCGATTTCAGTAACGTACTCGTATTGAAATTATGTTGATGACGCTAGCACAAGAATTAAACATTCAAATTTTGTTAATTTATTTAATAGATCTGAAATTTCATAAAGTTTCACAAACACTTGAAGTTCGTACCAGTCTTGGGTTTCAACATTAGAACCGTAAGATTTGCAAAAAACTGTTCAAGGCAAGGAGCCATGCAAGCAAAAGTTTTACAAATTTATGTTTGGTAATAGTTTTGTTAACCTGATCAATATTTCAAAGTTTCGAGCGTTGCTGGTACAATATTTGAGTACAAATTCGTCACTAAATGTGACTGATTCCAAATAATGATGCAATAAAATAAAATCATCAATTTTTTACAACATTTCAACAAAATTTACGCCATTAGGCTAAATTACAACTTTATAGTTCCTTACAATATTTTGGCTCTTAAAAATCATTGGGAAGTTTGATTAATACATTACACAAATAATATACTCCAAATTTCTAAAAATGAGTTTATTTACTGTGATAACTAAAAACTGAAGTTCTTAAATCAGTTTGAAATTTGCTGCATTTTGTTGTAAACACTTGAACCAAACTAAGACGATTTATTAATCAACTTAACCTTTCTGCTAAGGGGATCGTTATTCCTTCTACGTAAAATGCATCAGACAGATGCGAATAAACGCTTACGTATATTTCTGTATCGATTTCCAGTATTTTATTTTATTACACAAACTTAAATTTAAAATAGAACTTCTCCTAGAACTCATAAGACAGATGAGAATAAAGAGCGTCACATTGTGACACGCTCACAAAAATTTTTGAATCCATTTTCAGGGTTTTATTACGCAAACTTATATTTAAAGTACAATGATGGTGCTACTAAAAATATCAAATTATGTAATTTCATCACATAACCAACTTGATTCAAGTACGATTCATTCCTGTTATACAAGCCTAATGTGTCTGTGCAGAAACGGGTAAGTCTCCTAACCTATAAGTATACAAGCAGAACCTGCATTAAATTTCATCAAACACTCAACAGTTCTACTTTCCCAATAGCAGAATTTCGCTTAATCCTTTTTTTAAGAAATATTCAATGGCACCGAAAATAATTGTTGTACTTATGTTGTTGAGCATAGTCTACAGCAACAACGCAGCTCCTTCACAAACAACTGCTCCACCCGACGGGGTAGGCACATTTTCTATAGTTTGTATTACCAACAACACCTATAAAACAAATAATTTAACGGTATAATCAAATGTCTAAGCAAGCCGATTTTACTTTTTTTTTCAGTTGTCAATGTCATACCAGGGCTTACTATATGTTTATTGCACCACTGCCGTCGTTGACATATCTTATTATACGTAAGTAAAAATATAAATAAAAAATATAAGTAAAAAGTCCAGAGGCTTTATGGTAGATAGTAGGAAAGTGAGGTGGGGTGGTTCCTACCGGGATTTCGAAACCGGGCAAAGTAAAAGGTAACGATGTTTACCACGCATATTAACCAAGATTTTCATTTTGCTTTGCACTCCCATTTTATACGGCAAATATTCAGTTTCATATTGCGTATAACATTACAAAAGCCTCAAATTCACCACAACGTGAACACTGCCAATATGATGCTTAGTTTTTATCAGTATTTAATGTAAATATATATTTATTTTCAGACCTGCATTTCCTTACTACTCAGTATGTGTCCCTCAGAATACTTGTGGCAAAGACCCAACAATAAGTTGCACAACCCCTGATTGTATTGGCACACCTCCTAACTTTAATCCTGCAACGACAAACTTTGACGTAATGCTTCAAGGAAAGAAGATGAAAGATACAGATGTGTTGGGCCTATGCATTGATCCTTACTATAATTGTGTCTTCGGTTCATTACCATGCCAATGGAAACGTTAAATTCTAACTAATGGAACTTTCAAATACAGATTTCATTTATTGTTGAATAAAACTGAATTATGCTTACAAATAAACGTAGCTAAAATTGCTATATTATTTACATTCTGTTAAATTTTATTGGGTTTTAATGAGAGTGGCAAAACATTGTCACGTTTCATTGCAACTTATTAGTTACTAATTGTCAATATTTGTTGTACATTACTACTAACACTACTTGTTTATTACTCATACTACCTAGTACAGTAATTTTAGGAATGCACGAACCATTTCAGAGATCATTCAATGTGCCATCAACACATCGTTTAATTCAACAGTGCATATACCTATGCATTATTTGATACCTGGCGTCCTCCCCTGAATTAGCACCATTATTTTCATATGCCTAATTAACTATTCTATGTACAATTATTTTCAGTTTTGATACACTACATTCAAACATACTTAAACTCTTGCTCTGCAAATATAATTCGTTCCTTTTTTCTTTCTTTGAAATATCAACTTTTGTAAAATGTTTATTTTTAGTTATCCGTCTGATGATATTAATATGAATCTTGTCAGCTAATATTAAAATTTTTCACATTTTAATGCAAAATTAAAATTAGGTCCGTAAGGCACTATTTCTAGGCTGACGTAGCTTAAATTAAATTTAAAAACGTTATCAGAAATATCAAATTTTTTTACGCAGATGATCCTAAAGGTCAATTGATCATGAAAGAATATTTTAAATATAAAAAAATACTAATCCAAGTTAATCCAACATTAGCCCAAGGCCAGGAGTCCGGGGGGTCAGGACCCTTGTCTTAACTTGGGTAGGTGCCGAGATCAAATACCTGCAACGGCAGAGTAAAAAAGTGGTGGCATGGTAGTGGTGAGTGGAGGCCTGGGAAGGTGGGGTCGTGGAGGCTGAAGATTGGTGGGTAAGCGTTAGGTGGTGCTCAGCCTCTGCCTAAGCATGTGGCTCCTCGGTGGCCAACCTCACGTTCACTGCCAAGCAGAAAGTCTATTAGCTTCAGACCTCGGGACTTCCTAGTCAACTCAACAGGCGTAGATACAACCTCCCCCACTACCTAGCACACGCAAACATTGACCAGGCCTATACGTGAATGTCAAAGAGCATCAAAAAATTCTTAAAAACTACTTGAATCTGTTATAAAATAGCCCAGGAAAGCATGACAAAGAAGATAGCATAAAAAAATCAATATTTTTCATCAGCGTAGTCTGAGTACGGGCTTAGATTGTATGGTAAAATGACTTTATGATAGTTATTTGCAAAAAAAAAATTATCTTTACATAAATTGAACTTGCCCAAATTGTTTGCCTGACGCTTTTACAAAACAAAGTTTCCAAGTGTGAAATTAGTATCTTAGTAATTCAACCAATTTCTTAATGCTTATTGCGATCAAAATTGTGTTTCGTTTTAGTACCAAATAAAATATTAAATTTTTTATCACATCTTGATTGCTTATCATTTCATGTTTTCCATTGTTGCACCTAAGTAATAGACATTTGCATTTGTACACCCTATAGTTAAAATTTGAAATCTAGTGTTTACTGATAAGTACATATTTATATAAAGAATATTAGAAACATACTTCCGAATAGTCCTAACATCAAAATCACTTTAGCGTATGTCGTGGACCATTTATAAAAATTAATAAATTTGGTAATTAAAAATTCAAAGTTTGACACTATTCGAGTAGGCGGAATGAAGTCAAAAGTGCCTGATATTGATTTCATTAGACTATTTTTCTACTTCGGCACCATATTTGGAGTATTACCATTACAAAGCTTTCATAAAGGTTACTTGCACTTTACCTATAACAATGGATATGGAATTTGGTGCACATTAGTAACGCTTTTAGTCTTGTTGTCTACTCCAATTACAGTACTACATTTTCATCTTTCATTCACTACAGAAACCGGTGTAGACAAAAATTTGTCTAAACTTGAGCTGAAAATATTGCGTTGTTTCATTGGTATTCCCTTCGCGTGCATGATTTTATCTTGTCACGTACAAATTCTATGCATGCGGAAATTTGTTGATGTGTTTAATCAAATTCTAACCTACGATGAAATTTATAAACGAACCTTACTTCTAAAAAAATCTCAATTTACCCCAATTATTATTACAATTGCTGTCATCATCACAGAAGTGATAATATTTGCTTGGTTTTTATTCACTCGTCACAAGTATTTGGCAATCGATAGAACCTCCTATACAACAGCACCTAGTTTTGAGATTCATTATGCTGTAACAGTAGCAAGTGTTGCTTTGTGCTTAGTACACACTGGAGTCTCATGGTATAGTGCTCTAATCTTCACTTTAATTTTTTCGCGAATGATTACAACTAGAATAGCACAGATTCAAACAATCGCTGAAGCAAATTCTTCTAGTTTTGAACGTTGGAATAAAATATTTAGCCTACAAAATCAATTTGGATGCCTTGGTAATCAGATAAAGTCTATTACGGAAATCTTCAACTATTTTAAGAACACAGTTGAAACTTTTGTACTAATGATAGTTGTTAGTTGTACATTGCTGCTTACATTGTTTACTACTCAGTTGTATCCAGTTCAGTATTTAACACAATGTACGAAGCATTTCCCGGTGCAAATTTAATTGTATTGTTTGCTCAAGTTGCAAAGCTACTATTCCTTACAAATGTAGGCGATACTTTGGCTGTGGCGGTGAGGAATTTATTTATGAATAAAACTAAGAATATTACCAAAATAATTGCACCCATTTTTAAGGGCAAAAACCTGAGAGACTCAATTCTCAAGATTCCAGACGTTGGATATAATGGGAAAATGAAAAGAGATCTTCGAAATCTACAGTTGTTTACACCTTCAATAGAATTCCAAATCACAGCTTCTGGTTACTTTGCATTGGATAAAAGGCTGCTAACATCGGTAAATAGTATTACCTTTATTATATATAAATTGTATGCAACTACCATAACACATAATATTATACTTGAATTTTGTAATTAGATTTTGGGGGCCCTTATTACTTACAATGTTGTGTTGGTGCAGTTTCAAACAGAAAATACATTGTCTCTTTCAGTATGAGATGAAATTGATGTTTTAAAAATGACGTAAAACAAATCAGTGCATACTTGATGTGAGCTGAAGTCCGTTATTTATACTCCTGCTTGGGTTAATGTAACTGCTTTCCGAGTTTTTCCAAACCACAAAACCACTGTTACAAGTTTTGAAAAGGGCTATCCCGACTTTACAGGAATTTTGAATGGTAATGCTATATTGTAATTTATGCTGCTGAATTGATGCTTAATTACAATTAAGAAAACTAATAATTTCTTGTAACACATTTAAAAAATGAGGTTCAAATAATTTACGCAAAATAGACATACGTGTAGAATAATTTTATACTTACAAATCAACAGTTTAAGATTACTGTGTATTAAAAACGAATCAGGCATCTAACATGAAAAGTTTGTATGATTGCGTCTTATGTAGTTGTTTTTCGTTAACCTGAAGCTATAATTCTCTGAATTTTTTTCAGTTTAGCAGTTATTAGAAATCATTAAATTTCCAAAAAAAAAATGTTTTTATTTACTAAATAAAAAGGTAAAATTATATTTGTACATAAAATACAGTAATGGAATATTTTACGAAATACAAGATATAAAAACCTGAATGTTATGATAAATATTGGAATAGAATGAATTAAATGAGTAACCAAAATTACTTTTCCATGTGCTTGCAAAATGTTCATAATCCACTTTTTTGTGTAATTGTTTGTGCTCAAAATTGTGCTAAAAATCTAGGCTTGCTTTGGAAGTTATTCACAAGTTTATTATTATTAGCACGCTGTATGACACGGTTCAAAAATTTGCTGCAATTAAAAACCAGAATAAATATCATTAGTGTTAAACATAGTGGTTACACTTTTATTTTGAAATCATACTTTCCGTATGAGGCAAATGGAAATGATTACGCTAATTGTAAGAAACAAACAATGTACAACTGTGTATTGTTATCTAATCTTTACTTTGAGAAGACAGGAAAGTTTTAATTACAATTAGTATTAATCTGGCAATATTTCTATAACTTTCAGTAAAAAATTTTTATGCCACTTTTCTACTTTCCTATAATTATTTCCGCCTGCAATGTGTAATGCCGCAATGGTTCAAAATATTTTTTGTAAAACTGTATCCAATTTTTATCCAAACACAATTATAATCATAATTTTTAAACGGAGGGAACTGAAGGTTTCCAGCGATATAATACTGCTTAATGTAGCCATTGCCCACACAGTATTATTTGTAGCTGCTATCAATTAATATTGATTTTTTACTGTCGACAAAGTCTGAAGAAGTTAGGTAATGTTTGCTATATTGACCATTTTGTTGTGCGGTTTGCCGCCTTTGTAAAGATTCGAGTAGAGTGCTAGAGGGTTGCTTGGCGTCAACGAACCCATGTTAAACCGGCCTCACCCGAAGCCCCCTATTTCACATGTAAATTTGGCTCCTTCTGAGCCGACCCTTCAAAACTTCTCAAACTGCACATAACTCATTCCCACCAAGCCGATCCCTCAGAGCCGATCCCTCAAAATAATTTCACAAAAATTAATTATCTCAACCAGATCTATATAGATCGACATTTCAATTAATTAAACATACCAGTACTGGAGTATATGGTACTGCCACTATCTTCTGTTTCACAGTGTATGCACGAACAGTTGTATGCATTGACAATACCGATCAGTAAACCATTGAAGACCTCTTTCGGTGACTTCTATGGCCAGTGACTTCTGCAGGTGACTACTGGTCGCCATCTTGAAAATAAACCAAGGCACGGCACTTCCTATATATCTAACTCATATGTGTACCAGATTATTACATATCAGTTATCAATCGACCAAGTAACCGATGAAGCCTATGATCAATTAATCGATGACCTCTAATTAACAGTGACAACTGGTCGCCATCTTGATTATTCCATACAACTTGCATTTGGCATAAGTCCGAGCATTTAGCAGCTGACCGCTAAAATCTGCTAAATTAATTTTAGTCACTTGGAAAACCAGAGGGCGACGGGCGGGTAGGCAGGAAAGGACCCTTCTCCTCCCAAGCGGTTTCAAACAACGTATTGCAAAAGTTTCTAGAAAAGTTATACTTGAAAAAATGTCAAGAACACATGGTAAGGTCTATGTATGATGAACAAAACCAATCCTAAGAACTAAAAACGTTTTAACTTTATAGAAGAAATTAAATGTCGCTTCTCTTAATCTCTCTATCTTCAACTCTCACGTAGGTTTTCCACTATGTTTGAAATAAAAATTAATGCACCGTAATGATAAAATCATAGGAGTCTTGGACAAAATTTATGAAGAACAAACGGTTTTACAATGTTCTATATATTTAAAAAAAATTGTTATAACAAATAAATAATTAATTAATTTTTGAAGACTTGTAGGGATAAGGCAATTTATTAATCAGTTACATGTATACTCTTAGTTATTGAATCCTGCATATTATAAATATTACATATCACTCATCAACATAAATTGATACTTCTGGAATCTTGGTCTTGAGTCTTCCAAATAAATTTGCTTAGTACTCCGTATAGCAATATGTATTGCGGTCAATCGGTGCATTATTTTTAGTCTCGATGATTTCGGAATATCGAAGAAGAATTTTTGTTCAACAAGTGTTTTTTTTTCACTTTGCGTCATGCCGATAATACACACGGAAAATGGAGATTGATTCTGATAGTTAAAAGATTTGCTTTGTGTCGTGTAACATTCAACTCTTCACAGCAAGGCAGACGGCAAATATAGCATTGATCGCAGCAATGCGAAGCATTTGCTGATTGAGTTTTAGAATCTTTATTTTGTATTAACAAACTTGCCTGGAATCGATGATGATATTGGGTTTAATTATCTTAGAATCTTATAATGATGACAAATTTTGGCATTCTTTTGAATCTTCAAAGCTTGAGAGATTATATTAATAGTCCTTTCGTGAACAGTTCTTACTGTTTACGTCTTTCAAGCAGCAAATAAGATCGTAGATTTTATTATTTTGTCAGCAGTAGATGTGAATCTGTTATGACATCATGGGATTTCATGACCATTCATCATCTTGAGTTGATTGACTCGTGGTAGTCTTTTCATCGAAAGACTGATTGACTTTTAATCAAATGCAGAATTTTAATTAAAGAAATGAGAAATCTTAAATCTATAATCATCTTTTTATTGCTAAAAGTTATGTATGACATGTGATATGGTCATGTCATATAGTACATTACAGGACTTTTTCTCAGATCGGCTTAACATGAAGATCATGATGTCTAACCACCCCCTAACACTCTACTATTTATATTCTAAAAATTCTTAGCTCTTTAGCTCTAAATCTAAAATTGTGTTCCAAAGAATTGCAAACTCCCAGTTCAAAAACTTCGACAACCTGCTTTGCTCAAATCAACCTGTAATAGCTATAATCTGTAAACGAAATGAACAAAACAAACACCCAAATTTGATAAAAAGAAATAATATTACGTGTAATGAATGACAATCAATAATGACAGTCATGAAATACTAATTGAAATTTACTTAAAACTATTAAGCGGTACATTGGTATTTGAAAATAATTATAACACGGTATATATAACAAAATCCACACAACCCATGAATTCAAATAAATAAATATACTCCTATTGCTTTTTTATTCCTATTTTAGTTTATATTAAAATTTCATTGCCAATTCCATTATTTAATTCAATTGTTCATCAAAGGAGATATAAGGAAATTTGTTATCATGTGCGTTCAAATTAATTTTAATTAGAGTTGTCCTAGAGAAATACAAAAATATAAATTTGAAAATTCTTTCCTCAATCCTCATTCGCATGTTTCACTCTCTCTTTGACATTTCACCATGTACAATATGACATATCAGAATAATGTTAGTACAATTGAATCAAACTTTACAATCAACATTGATGGCGAAACTCAACATTCCCCGCTTATGGTCGCAAGCTATATCACAGAAGCTGTAATTTGCATCTTCGGTTTAATTGGAAACACATTCAGCATAATTATTTTCAATCGGAGGAAACCCAAAGCGTCAATTGACATAATTCTACTCAACCTAGCCATTGCGGACTCATTTCTTCTTGTCTCAAGGCTTGCAATGGATGCAGAAATTTTATTTCACACAATGTTGGAAGAATATCTATCATTTGTAATCCGAAAATATACTAGCTATAGTTATTGGATTGGTAAGCAGATGCAAAGATTCCAGCACATACATACTGTTGTTAGAAAAAAAAACTTACACAGTACAATTATATATAATTATATTTAACTAAAATCAACAATTCAAAAAGTGAGAAATCTAGAGCTTTAAGTATAGTAATAACCTAAATACTACAAAACTGCTCTTAGGTCAAACATCATCGGTGTCTCTACTAACTGTCGTGAGTTTGGAGCGATATATTGCTGTTTGCCATCCTTTAAAGGCGCGACAACTATGCACCCGAAGAAACGCGGTATCGATAGTTTTGGCCACATTTATCTATTCCGTATTGTGGCAAATACTTTTGCATGGCGCTTACTTCCTTTTTGGATATTACTTAATTGAATCGCCATACAGGTATGGAGCTGAAGAGGGCCTTTTGGAGACAAATTCAGGCAAAACTGTTTACATAGTAATGGAGATTGTGTTATTTACAAGTATTAATTTTGTGTTACCATTAATTCTAATCATTTACTCTAATATTTATATTGCTATAAATGTTCAAAGGGCAACAAGAGCAAGATCACACCTTTCGTCCCAAGTCTCAGAAAGCATGTCAATTACAAGAATTTGCTTGCTTGTGTCAATGGTATTTTTGTTTTGTCATGTTTGGAATGTGTCGTACGAATTTTATTCTTTTCTGAGCTCCTCAAATGATTCGACCTTTGGATTTTTCTTGATGTATTCAATGTATACATTGAATTCTGCAGTTAATTTCCCCATTTACGTCCTGATGGGAAGCAAATTTAGGGCGGAG
>VYYI01002338.1:0-15258 GCA_021029175.1 Bilobella aurantiaca
TTTATTTCGAGGTCATAAGGGCATAGGTTGCCAGTCATCGTTCATTTAGATTGGCAGCATTAGCGAGTACTGGCTCTAGGTGAGCAGTACCGTCACAATATAATTTCTATTAAATTCAATTGAATTTAATTATTCAATTTATACAATTCTATGTCATTCACGACATCGGATCATTAGGATACATCACTATTATATGCTACGTTCAGTTTGTTTCACGCTTGTAGGAAAATAAAATTGAAGGCGAAATCTGACGACTTTCACTATCTGAGATTAGGGCAAAAAATATTTGCAACTAGATTGCTCATGAGTCAAGAAATCATAAAAAATGGCATTATTTTTTTTTTGAAATGCTGTTTGAAAGCAAATAAGATCCAAGGCGTCCCGCTGGTAATAGGGCAATAAAGCACGCAATCAGGATCACTAGGATCCCTTATAATGGCAAAGTCTCCTTCCAGCCAAGGCCTCTCCAGGACGCTGAACCTTGTCTTAATTTCCAGGATGGTAAAGTATCCAGAATCAGAATTCCGAAAAGGCGTTCTGTCATTTGAAGCCTGATCGTGACAAAGTTTTAATGGAGGCTTTCATGCCCTTAATTTTCCAGTTTATGACTTTAGCACTCCCCTCATTTCCAATTTAAAGAAAAAAAATAATCGAGCATTACATCTTCGCAATGACACCAATATTTCGAAAGCAAATGTCACAATTTTTTCCGGGTGAAAGTTTGGCAACGGGATACATTGGGGTAAATTGCCTGGGAAACCCAAGTCCATGATGACTTTCTTTCTCGTTATTTTTGTGGTGAATAAAATGGAACATATTGGCAATCTAAAGAGGCTTGCATAAAAGCTAAAAGAAATTTGAAATTCAATCTGAGTTCAAGCATCAGTCTTCTGACACTGCTTTCCCTTCTACTTTCATATTGAAGGGAGGCTGCGAGGATCAATCTTGACTTAATCGAAAATTGACTCTAGAGATTGCCAAAGTACGTGATGCGACCCATAAACATTTATCATCCAACCAATTCCCCAAATGCCTCCGGCAATTAATCAGTTCATTATTCTACTCAATATAAAACAAAAACTAGAACGAAAAAGGCTCAGAAATATTTATTTTTGCTTGAATTACCATTCATCTTGCTCAATTTCTAAAGTTAGCCTCAAAATTTTATATTGTAAGCCAAACCAGCCCGTCCTTTGACCGATGTGATTTTAAAAAAACGTTTGTTCGAAAATATTTCGACCTTCAGTGTCAATTTCTACTCCCTTTCGACAAGAATAAAAATTAAATTGAGCAAGAAGGCTGAGAAATTGGAATCAAATTTTCTTAAGATTTCTTTTCTCTACGGACAGGCATATTTGGCTAGTCTCTGTAGCTTATTTTTGTTTTTTAAAGTACGACATTAATAAGTTGGAAGCGGAAGTAATGTTGTTTTACAAAAAAAATGTTGTTTTGATGTGCCGGTATGCTTTCTCTCTGATTTGTTGTTGTTGATTTTTTTTTTAGATCGAGCCTTTGTTTGCCTAACGGAGATGCAGAGGATTCGAGTGGGAAGGACACAAAGAGCCGAATAATGAAAACACGCTCTTCAACAGAGAATCATTTCAGAGAAATCGGTAGAATCGCTAATGAAATCTTTGATGGTAAGCGAAATAGACAAGTTTAATGACTGACTTACGTGACTTACGCCCACAAACCTAATCCGATTTCCCTACGCACATCATTTGAGCGCCTCTTTTTATCCTAACGCGTCAAACAAATTGAAATAACATTTCAATTGTTCCGCAACCGCATAAATTAGCAAGAAGTTAAAAAAAATGGTTAGTGGCAAGCAAATGCTGCGATTCGAATAAATTATTGCAAAAAAGAGATACCTGTGTAACGACGCAAAGTCCTTCTGTCCGCCACCCACAGAAAGCAACATGAAGATGGAATTATCACCAAAACTTTAATGCTAGCAATGGTCAATAAACTTTTTTTTTTGTATAAGAAGCTGTCTTCTATTTCATGAGAAAGCTTTGTATGTCTGTCCGATTCCTATAAGTTGAACGGGCTACTATGTGGAAACTTGTTTAAGGGTAAGAATGATATTCAGCGGTTTTGGTTAGTATTGAACAAATTACGGTAACGCACTCCTCTTATTCTATGGGATACTATGGTGACATGTGCTACTTCGTTAGACGCGTTTACGCGAAATCTAAGCAGATTTCGACGGGAAGTAATTTCGTAAGGTGAAAAAACATGCCGAAAAGCGAAAAATGACCGTTAACGACTACAAAAAATACAAAAAATAACTTGGCCTTATTAGTTCCAATTTGGTTTTGTATTCATCAGGGCAAGGCTTCCATTGTGCAATTGGAAATCTGATCCAACCAAACAATGATAGATGTTTGTCCATAGAAAGTCATGGAGGGTTCATGTGTATTCAAGCGATGAGGATCATGCTGAGCCTACGAAATAAGGCCCAAGGATGAAGAAATAAATGCCCTTTGAAAGGGATGTGCCTTTCTCCAGAAAAAGGGCCCTTTTCTTCCAAATGATCTAAAAAGCCACATAATTCATCCCAAGTGACACTTGCAGCAGACGAGATGATGAGTTTCTCGAAATCCCCGGAACTTCCCTCTCGAGCCCTTACATTCTGATTTTCACACTTAATTTCAAATTTCCCTTCGTTTCGTCTTCTGTGGTTTTAATTATCTTAATTTGCTCGACGGAGCCCTTATCGGCAAGGAGGGGAGTCCTTAGCGAATTGATTTTCCTTTAGCAGTTTTAGAGCCCTTATGACGACAGCGTGTGGAAGGTCCTGGGAAAGAGAAAGCGGTGATAATTTATTAGAGGATCTCCTTCAGAAGGCTGTATTTATGAACTAAAGTTGCGTGTGAAAGATAAAGTGAAAGTAAGTGTCGTGCTGCCAAAAAAAAATTCTTGAAGGACTCACCCAAAAGTAAATAGAGAAAGAAAGCAAAAAAAGAGAAAGCGTGAGAAACCTCCTGCTCAAGTTTTTCGTCGAGTCGAAAAAAGATCTTGGCATCCTGCAGATCGTGCATGATGAAACCGGAAAGTGCCCCAGAAAGTGAATCAGCTTTCTCCATTTTGTTTTCCATTGTCTTCTGCCTTCGCTTTCTCCTGAAGAGAAAGTAGGAAATATGTGTAGGTGACTCTGGTGAAAGAAAAATCAGAATAAAGGACACTAAAGGGAGATTCTCTTTTTCAATTTTCATGAGACAGAGAAATTGAAAACAAGGGTAACATTAGGGAAAGAAAAAAAAAGACTTTCTCCAACAGTAGTTTTGCTAACTTTCTCCACCACAGGGTTTAGGCAAGAAGAAAAGAAAGTGAATAATATTATTTCTCATTTGCATTCTTCAAATTCTTCCTGTTTTTGTCAGGCTAAGGTTGTAAATTGTTACTTTCTCCTCTACTTTCTCCTAACAAATTTCCCATTTGTAGAAGCTCCTTCTGTAGAATGGTCCGGTTTGAAATTGCAAGGGCCAGCTGAAGCTATTTTGAAATGGAATAATGGACGTCCATTTGTTGTTATAGCTAAAGTCCATACTTGAGGGGCCGATTTTGCTTTCTCCTTTTGATTTGGCTCCGGTTGGCAGATCCGAACGAGCTTTTATGGAGAAAGTGGCAGCTTGAAAAATTTCTGTATTTTCCATCACAAAAGGAAGATGTTGTGGTTGCGTGGTTTATTTTTACGACGCCTCCATTTAATAAAAGCGTAATGACGACACTTCTTACTCCCACTAACAACGAAAGCCTTTACTTAACACCAAAAAAAACCACAAATACAAATGTTCTAAAAAAGACTTTTCCAATCTGCAGAAGATCCACTTCTGTCTTCTAAAATCCTTTACAGCTCCAGCTGCTTCTATTCCAAAGAAATCAAAACAGGTCATTTCAAAGGGATTTCGCAGAGGAGAAAGTTGAAAAGGAAAGTTCTATTTTCTCTTAACAAAATTGGACTGGTATAAGGCTTCCCTAGCATGTCACTACTTGGCCATTCGTAAATGGCCATAACCCTTAAGCTAATGTTACCTGCGACAAAGACTTTCTTTGTTAATTAAGAGACAAATGCTACTTTATGTTTTCGATCTGTCCGTCCGTCCGACCCCTTTAATTTGAAAACGGCAGGACCGATTCCGAATTTGTTTTCAGCTACTCAGTAACTCTGTGTATTGTACGATGTGTTGGTGCGCACCAGAAAGGACCTTTAAAAGTTCCAAACGTACCCTCGAAAAATATAATGTCTTTCGCTACTTGGAAAAATCTGTTTTTCCACGGTTTATTTTGATTCACCATGTGTCGACCGTTTCACATATTACGCTTACGCTAGCTCCTTTCACGGCGTTTTATGACTCACTTAAGGAGGCGGCGGCACCGTTGAAAATGAGATTTTGTCGAGGGCGGTAGGATTTAAATGGTTCAAGTCAGTGCACAGAGGAAAAGCGGCTGCTTTCTCCACTTTCTAATGAAATTTTCTCCTTTTATTTTAAATTGGATGAAATGGGTGGGTGGGTCCTGCTGAGGGAAGCTAAAGCCTCAACAGGAACTTATTCACTAGAAAACAATCTTCCACTTAAATGTCAAATTGCACTGGAAGGATATGGAGGTGTAAATGCAATTTGGGAAAATGAATATTATGGCCGGAACATCTTCAAAGAGAGTAGGCTTCAGCAGTTGAAAAATTCTGATTTAAAAAAAGAGAAAGCAATTTTTTAGTCCTTTTTTTTCAAAACTACCGCCTAACCGATTGGCTGCCGATAGCAGAGGATTCACAAATCTACAGGAAATTGGGAGCTTTATATTAATATATTTTAATGTATTCATTCATCGGCTCTGTCCATTCATCGTAGCAAGCTCCTTTACGACTTGACGTCTCTCAACCTCTTCAACTCCGTTTTTCACAGTGAATGCATAAGTAGGACTATGGCTGGAGAAAAGCGCCTTAGTATGGCTGGAAATGGCATAAAGTGAAAGTGCCTTGATTCGATCTGCTGGAGAAAGTGTTACTTTGGGTGGTTTAGGGAAGTGGTGTGAGTGAAAGCGGGGGATGATATGTGAGGGAGTTGTCATATTAGAGTAAAATGTCCATTTGACATCACTATTCACCAAATCCAAAAAGGAAGCCCTTATCTTCCCTTACTGACATCGCATAATGGAATCGCTGCCAGTGCATACACTGCCGCAGCGTTCTCCGTGGCATCGAAGCTCGCCGTGGAGGGTGGATTCCACGTGTGGTGGGAACTAATGCAATCTAATGGGAAGGAGAGGGGAGATGGTTTTATGTAGAAAGTGATAAATGTCAGGAGAGCCGTTCTTTGGAACTTTCTCCGTTATTTCGAAGGAGATGTTGGCTTGGGCGGTGGGTCTCCTGGTCCGGGTCTTTGGTGGGACCTTTATTGTGAAACTGTCACTTATCCTATTAGTTGTAGCGAGGGGATGTCAGCCAAGGACAAGTCAAGAAGAGGTGATATGACAGGTTGACGTAATCAAAATAGAAGCCAAATTCCATGCAACTCCGCCACTTGTCAAAATTGTATTCACCATATTTTTCTATAGAGTCAAAACCCTCTGTCATCCTCATCATGCAAAATTTCAAAGGATTGAATCCTTTTGTAAACTGTACAATCATCATTGGTGTGAACTAAAAATGCGCGAAAATCTGTCAGCTTCACTGGAAAGCTAACAGTAAAATGTATAAAAATAAACGCAAAACTTACACATAACACATAAAGCATTTTTATGCATTTTTTTTTTGTAAAATAATAAGTTGAATTTCCATACTTTCTCTTATATGCTTTCCTATGTCTTATGTTCATGAATTTGAAAAAAAATTCAACATTTTAAATATTATTCCATGATTAATGGTTTAATTTCATCATTAAAATTTAAAGATGTTCTCTCACAGGAAACAGAGTGTTGTAACTACAATTTTTTTAACTTAATTTATTGATTCTTGACATTTTAACTTAAATTTAAATTTCAAATTTTAAATAATGATCATTTTGAATTTCAATTCAGTTTATTACGTAAAGTTTTAGAAATTGACGAGATTATAGCTGTTCGGATTTCCGAAATGGTGAAAGTTAGGTCTTCTTACGCTAATCGAAGTCATGATTTTTTTTTGTGGTACCTTTAGCTCCTTATGATAAGTAATTGACAAGGGGTCAGGGTACTTACACTAAAATCAAACATAACCTAAATGCTTCATGGCAAATGGTCCAGGAAATCACCGGTCCACTTCCTGGAAGAAGAATTCCATTTCCCCTGAGCAAGCAAAAAGGCGTCAGGATTTTATGCCTTAGCTTTCTCTTATTCTTTTATTTTCTTTCATTCTCCAGAGAAATGCTCCAATTGCTTTCTCCAGCCCTTTCCCAAATTACCTACAGGCCTCTCAACCACTTAATTTATCATCTCCCTACTTCAGGAACAACCAGGAAATAAACACATTTCAGCCAATAAGGACTCTAGGACCCTTGACTCCCTTAAGTGAGGCCTTCCGACTAAGGACACCCATTTCTTACACTCTGAAAAAAGAAAAATTGAAACCGCTCATTTCCCCTCTAGAAAATTTGAATTTTCACGACATTTTAGGACTATGAGAAGAGCCCTTCATTATCTTTAATTAAAAAATTATTATGACCATTATTACTAAACGAAGAGTTGAAATTCATAGCCGCATCTTTAATTATTTCAGGGCGGGGAAAGGAAAAGGAAAATTTTGTAATGGCTCTTGGCGACATTTACTTCTCCTACTGTTCCAGTACGTTTGAAAGGGCCTATAAGGCCCTTGGACCCGACTTTGGTAGCTTTTTGATCAACCTGGACGGCGTTCTCGAAGTTTTGAAGCATTCCAGTCAAGGGTGAGTTAAAACTTTATTCTAAAATTTAGCTGGAAAAAATTTAAATTCTGCTGGAAATTTAAAAAAAATTGCTGAAAAATTAAGAATTTTTCCGAAAAGTTATCTTTAATTGAAAATGATTCTTAGCGTCATCATCACTGCCCTATCTTCACAATAGTACTTGCACTGACAATTAATTAAAAAAATGTTTTTATTGTAATTCTGCAAAATATCAATCCTAAAAGTGCATAAAAATAAAACAAGCTAACGATTCTTTCAAATTTAAATTCTCTATTACGTCGAAAATTAAAAAAACGTCGGGTTACTTAAAGTTGAGCTCAGCGGTAAATTTGGAACAATTTTTTATATTTAAAACAGCCTAAAAGTAAGGTCTAACACAAAAAAAAAATTTTTTTTTAGAAAATGCCTCAATTGATCTAAAAATTGCGTGAATAATAAATCTAAATTTAATTTTGTGCTTTAGGTCCTCCATGATGGGAAATATCAGCGAAACGATAATCACTAAGCGGGAACCTGGAAACGCGTCCCTTGAAGGGTCTCCCGCCGAGGTCCTCCGCTATACCGTTATTTATAAAACAGGCTCAACGGAAGAGCTTCTCGGTCCATTTTTTCAAAGCCTCCTAACTGCCATTTGCACAAATCTGTATTCGACCCAAATTTCAATTGAAATTGCCCGGCGAGAACCAAGTCCTCCCGAAGGTCAAAGTCCAAAAGTCCATTTTCAATACAGCCTCAGCCTCATGCCTGACGACGCCTTCGTAAGGCCCCCGGCCTCACTTTCCGAAAAGTCCAAGGGCCTCGCCTTGTCCGTGAAAATGTTCAACCATGCCTTTCCCTGGCACTTTATCCTGGACAAGGACCTCAACATTGTCCAGCTCGGTTCGTCCCTCCTCAAGCTCTTCGCCCCCACCTTCCTCCACCAACAGGCGAAGGAGGCGAACTCCACCCGCGTCACACACTTCTTTCAATTCGTTCGACCTGATTTGGGCAACGAAATTTCTTTTGACACGATTTTCCAACGACTGAACACACCCTTTCTTCTTCGTCTTGTTCATTTAGCAAGGAATAATGGGGCCAATCAACTAGCTGAGGTTTGCCATCCCTTTTCTTCTTCTTTCTCCTCCTTTTCTCTTTCGAGTCCTTTTCTCCAGCCGCTTTTCTCCAGGAAGAAAAAACTTTTGTCCAGAGAGTGGGGGCCCTTGGCAGTTAATCAAGGGAGAGAGCATGGCCAAGAGCACTTTGTCAGAGAAAAGTTCCATTTTAATGCTCCCTTTGGATTTAAAAGTCCCCGCCCTCCCCTCAGCCAACATCAAAGGGAATGTCTGGTGAAAGTCAGGAATGTGCTCCAGTGAAAGCTAATGTCTTTCTTGGACGCTAATCAGAAAAGTCGAGATGAGGCCTGATCGAGAGAATAATAAAATCGGCTTTTTCTTTTGTTTATGACACAGAGGTACTTGAGGATCCACTTCAAATTCGGCCGTCCCTTCAGTCATAAAGTGCATTTTATTGAAGGCCATTTCCCTTTTCGTTAAATCAAAATGGATTCTCGAGGCTCAAGTACCCTTTTTTTCGGATAGGATTGGGTCGAAGTTGAGGGATAAGGGTCATAAATAGGAGGGTAAATTTGATGGGGGCCTTTTCTGCAATTGCAGGGTATGGAGTTGAAGGGTCAAATGATCGATTGCTACGAGTCCGACTGCTTGCTTTTTCTCGGGTCACCGCTCATTGACGGTTTGGAAGGGCTGACCACGCGGGGTCTGTACATCTCTGACATACCGATCCATGACGCGACGAGGGATGTCATTCTCGTCGGGGAACAGTCACGTGCTCAGGTAAGCGTGTAAAAATTTTTAAGCCTAACAAGCCCGTTTTAGGACAGGAGGACACAGAAATTTAAATTACAATTCCTCCTGTCCTGGAACGGGCTTGTTTGGCTTTGAGAATAACACGTGACTTTTAGTACGGTTCGTTGTCACAAAACTTTGAAATTTACCGCTTCTCAGCTTATTTAATACTGCAAAAATATTTACCTAAACTTAATAATTTCAAACAATTTTCCCAATTGCTCAGTATTCAAGCTCCAAATTATTCGCTGAATTCTTGAAACGACGCTTGCGCTTTAAGCTTTGGAGATAAATTTCAGTAATTTTTTTTGGACACTTTGTGATGTTAAGATGAATGGTTGTGTGTTCAGAAATTTAAAAAAAAAAGTGTGATGATGAAGGGAACTGGACAATTTAGCTTAGGCTCCAGCGCTATGCTCGATGTAAAGACGCTTTCGCTTTTATCTTTTGAATTTGTCCAGAGTCTACTTTTTTGAAAGAAAAAAGCGGAAGACAAAAGAGAAAGTCTCACGGAAGACTTTTCTATTGTCTCCCGGTGCTTTTTCAGCGTCGGTTGGCAAGCGTAGATATGGAGTACGGCGCAGCGATTTGAATCGGATTAGTAAAGAAAATCCCTTCCTTTTCCCATTTTTCTATCGACATTCCCGCTATCGGGCATTTCCTTGACATTCTCCAGCGCTTTTCCACCGAAATCCGTCATCTTTTATCTATTCCAGCCCCCCAGTCGACGCTAATCTCTTCCGACGACTCCTTTGCGTCAACTTTCACCACCGCCTTTCTCCACTTTCTCCAGCTCTAGCATTCTACGGAGCATAGTGCACTGCAGGAGTTACGTTTACGTTAAGCATCGATTTCATGGCTTGGAATTAATTAAAGCATAAACTTGAGGAGGAGGGAAATGGTTTTACATTCAAGGAGGAACGCTGATTTATGCAAATTTGTTAGTTGCAGCAAAACTTTTCATTTTGGCTACAGTATATCTGTGGGCTGAGCTTAAGTTGTTTTCTACTTGAATATAGAACCCCTTTGAAGATTATCGTGACATTTAAATTGAAAGTTGGAGAAAGTTTGCTTTCACTTTCGAACTTGGAGGCGTAGGTGGAAGATGTGGTTGAAAAGCTTAAATAGTATGTGTCCACGAAATTTTCAAGAGCCTAATTTTAATTGTAAAGTAAACAACAGAAGAATTAGGAGAAAACGTAAAACTGTTGATTGTCCAATTGTGGTTTGAAATACGAAACCGCCGTAGGCCAAGTTCGGTTAAAATTACGTGAATAATTAACGTAATTTCTTGTTACTTGAGCTTCATCTTCGTGGCTTCCACTTATTAAGGAGAAAGCATCTCGAGGGCATTGAGGTCACAAAACAAGTACACGCTAAGATGGCGTACTGCAAACGCAAACCTAAAGTAATTGCTCTTCCTTTAGCAGAAATTTTAGCCTAAAAAGGCAAAAAAAATTATATAAATAAAACTAGCAATTCTAATAAAAATGGAAAACTATTATAAATAAAGTTTGGTTGTATTAACTAAGATTGTAAAAAAGGAAAGTCGGTAGATTTTTTTTTACTTTTTTTTGTCTAATGGCGTTGAGAATTACTACACACTTGAACATGCACAAAATTTAAATAAGTGGAAGGGCTAAGTGCTTTGCTCAAACAATTAAAAGTGAAAGCAGCCTGAGCCCTGAAGGGTACTTTTTGTAGTTTGCGTAAGGTAGAAAGGACCCTAAAAAGAGCCGTCATTATTTCATCCTGTTGCTCCGAGCCTTGATTTGTCATAATAATTAAACCAAACTTTTGTTGATGGTCCCTTGTAGACGTTTGAAAAGCGTGAAGGAGGGATTTTGTGCTAAAAAGTGAAAGTAAAAACTTTATCAATTCCTTCTTCTCTAGTTATTATTAAAATGATGTGAAAAGTTTTAGGGGAATTTGAAGTTTATTTCCATTTTGCCTTTACAGAGACAGAATAGACTGTTCCAAAGTGACTTTCACTTCCAACAAACTTTCACTAATTTCACCCCTTATGCTCCAGTATTAACTTCCTTTACGTTCAAACTTACTTCACTATTTCAATCTCAAATTGTCAACCTTAGGGCGGGCATGAGCTCAAATTTCTATTTGAACAATTGTTTAATTTCATAGATGTAATGAGCAGGTTTGTTCACGAATAAAAACCAAAAGTAGTGCGAAGCTAAAGAACTTAAAGCGCATACAACTTCATGTTATTCATTGTTTTTAATCAGTTTCGTTTGTACGTAAATTACTACCGATTTTCCTTCCCATTTTCAACCGAGTCGCACTTCAAATTTACTATTAATTTTTTTTAAACAATCTTTCCAAATTGACGATTTTTATTATTAAAACGCTGTTTTGTTTTCTATTTAATTCTCAAATAACTCAAACGTAATTGAAAAAGTAAAGGATTCCGTTAATTAGAGCAAACTTTTGAGATTATTTTTGATTTTCCAGGTCTAAATGATTAGGCAAGGTTACGCAGCGAAAGATACGTTGTTGCTTCTGTCCGTCCGTCCGATTTTACATTTTACTCTAAAACAACGAAGCTAAAAAAAACCCAAAACGATTGTAAGCCGTTTTTCGTTTGACCACGTGATCGAAATAGGCAAATAAAAATACTTTAAGTGTTCCAAAACACATTTTAACTTTTTCATCGTTTGAAAAATGACGAAGTTCACAAATTGGTAAATAGCGTAAATTGACTCAAATGTCCAGTAATAGCCGTAAAAAGGTAATTTTAAGCATCAAAATGTTTGATAACTTTCATGAAAAGAAAAGTTGTAAATAAACGTCTCAGGGTTTCCTGTGATCAGGTTCTTGAGAATCTTTCGCTACTTTCCAAGATCCGTTTTTACAACGGTTCTTGAAAATCAAAACAGTAGAAAAGAGTTGAATAAAATAGAGAAAACAAACAAGAGCGTTATAGTACCTTGATTAGACATCTTCAAGCTACTTTCCTTGCGACTTTCTTTTCTCTTTCCTTTTACTCAGCTCTCAGAGTTATTTAAAGTGAAGGGAATGACATCATTAGAGGAGACATGTTTTCACAGAGAAACTAATTGCAAAAAGCCTCCTTTCCCCATGCAAATGCACGACATCTTCCAAGAGCCTAAAAGATTATCCTAAATTCACCATTTGAATTCCACTTTCTCCAAAGCGACACGTCGTACTTTTGTTTTGAAACTCTTTTGTTTTGAGAGGGCTGATGAGACGGGGGTTCTAATCTCCATTGTTTCGTCTTGTGACCTGCATAATCAAATGGCCGTGTCCTCGAGACTCCCACTCCTGTTATTACTAGGACCGCTTTCTTCGCAAGGTAGATAATAGGATTCCTCAAGAATTAGATCGAAGGGATCTGCGAGGAGCCCTTCGACTCCCTTGAGAGAGCCAAGGTCTCGTTACATGGAAAGGATAAGAGTAAACAGAGGAGGACTTTCTCTTTCCATGGAAATCTTCCCTTCGTTAAGTCTCCACTGACTTTCTCCCACTTTCTCCTTCCTTTTTAGACTCAGCGAGGCGAATATTTGCCTTCTCGGCCCATTAGACTCCAATTTCCGATTCGGATACATGGGAAATGGGAAAAGGTAATTTTGAATATCTAGCCAAGGGACTTTGCGACCCTGGTCCACTACCTGGGGACTTTTTCTGGATGATCTTGCCCCTAATAAATTGAAATTCTTTCTGTCACTTTGCCTTCCGGGATAACAAGGCTCGGTCCAGCAAATTGCTATTTTTAGTCAAAAAACCGAATCTGGACAAAAAAAAAACTTCTTGGCTTTGTCTATTTTTCTTTACTTTCTCTTTTCTCAACATCCAATTCCAGATTTGCAAAAAAAAAAAAGCAAAAAATTTACGCCGCTAAAAATGTTACGTGCTTTTCACTGAATATTTTATGATCGCTTAAATAAAAATATGAGCTGTGAAACTATGCAAAATATATTTAATGAAAAAAACTATAAAAATATTGTAAGAATAGAATAATTCTAAAATATTTAGTCGCCACAAAATAGAATTATGGGGTTGTGTTCGATGGTGGCGAAAATTCCGAATAATGAGAAAAAGTTTCAAGAAAATTATTTTTTTGTTAAAACATTTTCTTGCTTATTTTCGTTTAGTGATTTATTTACCTTATGGGGTGGGTCGTTTGTGAAAGTAGGTTCTGGATTTTGGCAAAGTTTTCTGCATCATGTTTTTGATTTTGAATTTTGGGTTGTAAAGGATTCAGGATCCATTTCAAGGGAAAGTGGTTCTAGAGAATTTTTAAAGTGAAAGTTTGAAGCGAAGTATGACTTTAATTGAAGGGAGCCTTAACCTAGGTAACCTGGAATTGTCTTCCAGGAACGCTGCTCCCATGGAGAATAATAAGGGGAATTGATGAAGCGGAATTTTTATAGTGGGGAGGGTTCAATAGGTCGGAAGGAATCTTCTTCCTTCTTCATCTTCTTCTGCTCGGAAGCGTTTCAAAGTGCATCAAATTACAATATGCCTTTCTCCGGAGATTGAACTTTCTTTCTCAATTTATGGATTTGGTCACAGAAGCCTCTTAGGCGAAGGATAATCATTCAAAAGAGCTTCAAAGTAGTACTGGAACATTTTCATTCAGATATCAAAAACCGGTCCCTTGAGATCTCATCTAGCCAATTTCATAGCCTTATGCTTAACTAAAGTTCAGAAACTCGAAGAAAAATCCTGAAATCTGCTTATGCGATTCATCTTTTCAAAAAAGCGATTACTGCGTCACAAGAAAAAGTAATAATATGTTGATAAAGTAAGAAATATGATAATATTTTTTAATATGCAGGCATATTTGAGATCTAAATCCTTCTGCTATGTGCTTTGGCTTTATAGTTTCTGCGTTAAAATTGTGGAATTACTTTCACCCGTGGTGAAAGTTAAGAAGAACTTTTCTTACATTGGTAATTGGGTAGTTGTCAACACAGTTTGCGCAATTGTTGACACTTGCCTCGCAAGGGCGGTGTAATTTCAAAGAGTGGTAACTAATTAGCATTTCAAGTTTATTTAAGCATTTTAAGCAGACTAAGACAAATTTTCTCCAGGCAATACGTCTCCTTAACTTGCTTTGCTTAAGTAAGAGCGTGCTGGAATTTAGGCCCTGCATCAGCCAAATGGCCTAACCGTGCTGGGAATTACGTAATAGCAAAGCGAAGGCCAGTTACTTATAATTTCTCAATATTTTCCCGCTTTTTTTTTAATTCGACAACTTTCTCCGCCTTGGCGTTAATTAGGAGATTGGGGAAAGGCGGGGCGGTTTAATTAACTTATTCTCGCCTTTGCATCACTTCCTTTATTTTAACGCTTTATTTCACAACTCGCCATGACAAGACGTGTTACAACAAGAAAAAAACGCCTCATAACTTTCACCGCTTTCTCTTGTAGGACGGGCTCAAGCGGCGGATGGACAAGTTGCGAACTTCCATTGAGGAGGCGTCGAAGGCCGTGGACCGTGAACGCGAGAAGAACGTTTCCCTCCTACACCTGATTTTCCCCAAGGACATTGCCAAGAGGCTCTGGACTCGGTAACTCGCTTCCTAACAACATCAGATCAATGCAAATCACATGAAATTGAATGGAAATGAAGGCGACGGGAAACATATATAGAACTTTCTCCTACTTTCTCTTTCAGGTGAAACAATTGAAGCAAAAATGCACGAGAACGTGACGATGCTTTTCAGTGACATTGTTGGCTTCACGTCAATTTGCTCCACGGCCACCCCCATGATGGTCGTCAACATGCTCCAAAATCTCTACACCCAATTTGACGAGTATTGCGGTCAATTGGACGTATATAAGGTGAAAATTTTCTCAAAAGAAATATTTTGATTGCAATTTTCAGGTCACTGGACTTGAAAATGATAGTAGGTTTCCGAATTGCGACAGTTTCAAAAAACTTAGAAAACCATTTTTTCCCCAGATATTTAGGAAATTGAAGAAGAAAAAATTGTTTTCATGTTTTTCTTTTATCACCGAATGAAAATTCGGCGATGGCTGATCATGCCAGTATAAAAAAAAAGTGTAATTTACTTATCCAAGCTAGCCCGTTTTTTGGCGGAAGTAATTTAAGGAACGTTTGAATTTCTTAAAATTTCTTTTCTCTCTTTTTTTTAAATAGACCTTCATTGCCCGATCGCAATTTTAACAATTAAGATTGGCATTTCAAAATTGTGTGGTTATTAAAAGCAGAATTATATAAAAAAAATTTTTTGCTCATTTGAATGATTTGCCATGATTAGCCGCAACTTGGACATAAAAAGAAATGTTGTGAATTTAGAAAACAATTTCTTAAGATTAATATTTTACGAGTGGAACCCGACATAGCGCTTCATTTTCAGTGGACGAAATAGTGACATTTAGAGAGTGAAAGTTGTTTTGAAATACGTTTTTCGAAGAAGAGAAAAGTGACATACGGAGAAGAATGGAAGGTTTGCCGAAGCAAATTATTTTGTTTATTTCCTCCATTGTTATTTTGTCGTGAGAGTCGTGTCCCATATTTAAAAGAATCCCTTCATAAAGTT
>VYYI01002339.1:0-15246 GCA_021029175.1 Bilobella aurantiaca
TCGGCTCTAGAAAGGCGTTGTAGCTTCCCCAGCGAACGCCTCCTTTGACGTTTAAGTCGAGGTGTGCGCAGCCCACTGATTGGTTGGCATTTGCGTCGACAAGAGGCAATCCGAGTTCTGCGCATGCGCTGAATAAGTACGGAAGTAGTTTAGAGGGCTGCTGCCCCGAAACATAAGACTCTCCGCTCTCTCCATGGAATCGTAAATCTATTGTATTACAAATATGTTATCCATAAAGTGTACAAAGCATAAAATTGTTCTAAATCGTTTTTGTTTTTCAAAAATTTCAAAAATGCAATATTTGTTGTTCCAAATTTTTAGAAATCCAGACCCGTTGGTTGGTAGTATCCGTGGTAGTTTTCTAAATTTTTGAAAACGTTCAAAACATTTGAATATTTCCAGATAGGGTCACCGGTAAGCTCCGCCCATCGATCATAGTCGGCTGCATTGCCGCGCACGACGCCCATCGAGTAAAGATTACTGGATCCGCCGAGGCCTTTGCCTCTGCTCATGGCGCAAATCTGCAAAAAATTTAAGATTAAAAATTGAAACAAAGTTTGTTTAAAAAAAGTTTTTTTTTAATTAAAAAGAAAAATCAGTTTCAAATTTAAAAAAATGTCGTTTAAAAAAAAACTTATCACCGTGTTGTAAACGCCAGGAGCGAAACATGCATTTTTCTGTTTTTGAATTTGGTAGACGTAGTCTGTTGCTGGTGATCTTCTGAGCCTTGTGTCGATACCCGGAACGTCGACTAGAGGGGACGGTGTGCCGTAATCTTGTAAAATTAGCACACGATTGCCTCTGTCACGTGACAGGCGGTTGGCAACGACGGCCCCCGAAGAGCCGGCTCCGACTAGTTTTTAAATAAATTGAAAACTATATTCAAAACTTCAGCTCCAAATATTCTCAATATCAAATTCCAAAAACTCTAAATCCGAAATTTTAGAATTTAAATTATTAAAATTTCAAAAACTTCATCTCACTTATCACGTAGTCGTACTCTTCTACCGCGTTTTGACTGTTGGCCGGATTGAGTCCTGCGCGGCGAGCATCTCTTGCCCTGTCCTTATCCGCCATTTTTTGAACTAGCCTCGGGATGCTGCTAAATATAGCTACAGCAAAAACTGAAAAGAGATAGGATACGGCGGTGTGCCGTGACATTTTTTTAATTAAAAAAAAAAACTTTTTCTAAATTTGCTGTTCGTTAGCTATTCTGCTATTTTAACAAACTCAATAAATTATGCTTATTTAACTAACTCTATGAAAGTTAACTAGGTCACGTGATTGACACCTTGAATTGATAACCCAGCAGGGTAAAGTGGCCCAGCTTAAGTTGAAACTCGAAAAATTCAATAAACGGACCTAATTTTATAATTTCACTTTAAAATCTATTTTCAGTTTTCAGCGGCGCAATATCTACTACATGTATATTGTAAAGGTAGGAGTGCCACGGTGACTGCCGCCGGATTACATGTATAAAAATTCTTAATACCATTGGATTTTTTTGGTTTTTAGAAAATTTAGGGATTTTAGAAAATAATGAAGTTGAACTTAGAAAATCTACAATTCAGTAGTGAATATAATCATGGACTATTTTCTTTTGCGCCTTTGTGCGTGCGTGCGTCTTGAAAAAATATTTAAGACAAGCCTCTTGCAAGGCCTTTCCAAGAATAAGAAAATCACTAATTTTGCCGGTAATGACAAATGTAGCATAAAATTGGGTCACATGATTTTTGAGCGGGAATTTTCAAACACGGTTTTCAATACAAACTGTTTCAAACCATTCGTTTGATGTTATAGCTTTCCAGTGAATGGAAAAAGCAAATCAATTCAAATTTACTTTTTGCTAATACTGTACGATTCACAAAAAATCCGTACTACACAATCGCAATTATCTACGAAATAGATGCGATTCAATATTGTTAGTTTAGGTTTCTAAAAAAGGCTCTGTAGATTGACTCCCGAGTAATTTACCTGGAAACCTTGAAATATGCAAAAGCCTACTATTGGTCGTTTACTAATTCACAACTTTTGAACGAAGCGGGATTGTATGAGCCTACTTCATACGAGTTCACTTATGTACATAAATTCCACATCATTAACTTTTGCAAACGGATTTAAAACATTCTCAATTTTTACACATTTTAAAAATTTAATAAACTTAAAAATAGTACACAGAAAAGGTTGGGAGGAAAATTTCTATTTATCAGTATCATTTGAAATGGGCTGAATACTGCAATAGCACATTTGAGTCGATTACGTCAAGCGCTAAATTTGCGCATCTGTACATTTGACGTATCAAAGCGCAATGGTGAATTTTGTGTCGTTAGAAGCCGTGACCCCGTTCTCTTGGTGCGTTAAAATCGGCTTTTGGCTCAAGTGCACTCCGTTTACTTGGAACGCCACCAATTTTGAATTGGATCGTATTTCAAAACATCACTTCAAAATTTACATATTTTTAGAAATTGTGCATTTTCTAAGATTCTCCACTATTTCGATATACACCGTGTACAAGTACAAGAGTGAGGAAAATTTAGGGCCGCTAGATGTCGTCGTTGCGTCGTTTATCGGTTGTATTTTCATAGTTTCCGCTACTGCGCATGCCATGTTTTTCACTTGTCGCAACGAAATTCGATTTGCGATGAACCACGTGATGATGGTTATAGACAAAATTGGTGAAGAAAAAAAGCCAAACATGCCTGTTTTGGTAGAGAATTTTAATTTAGCGATTTTTATTGTTTTTCTTTAGAAAATATGAACAGAAAATGGAGGGTCAAAAGTCAAGAGGTCAAGGATTTTGGGCCGCGGTTCTTGCGCATGTTAGTAGGAGCTGGCGCGGTTTGCAACGTGATAGGGTACCCGAGTGCGTTCGTCGTGATTCACTATGAGTTTCCATGGTTTCGGTACTTTAAGGTCGGTTCGTACTGGACATACTTTCCGCTCGCGGCCGTCATCGGCGCAGGATTCGTTTTTGATTGGACGATGGTACTCACAATGACATTTATACCGTTACTGTACATCAGCAGCACCGTGGCGACCATTGTCGAAGCGTCGTCGTTGTGGTGGTAAGTTTTTTTTGCTAACAACCCGTTGAAAACCGCGGCCTTCATGGGGAGCATAAACCGCGGACTTGATCAAGAGCAAAAACCGCGGCCGTTACACAACGACAACTTTTTCGTCTGCTGTTTTCATCAAATAGAAAAAATAAAAACTAGCCCGTTCAAGAACAGGAGGGCACTTTTTTGAATTCTGATTTCAAGTGCTTTGCCGCGGTTTTCAGCCAGTTCACATTATTTTTTGAAAAACAACCCTTAAGGGCCGTTTATTTTTCATGAAAGGACGGCTTGTTAGGCTAGTCAATTCAATAACACTGGATTGTCAATTTTTAGGCGGCCTTCAGTAAAAAACAGAGAAATACTGCACAAGTTTTATCGATGCTTGCAAGTACATCACGCTGCATTCCTCGACATCATGAGACCATATTCGCCGTATATCATCCTCGCAGCGATTTGGCTCATAATCATGCCAATATTCTTTGCAATTCGCTTATCGCTCGCGATGAGTCCGATAGTCGGCATATCCGCCTGCGTCGGTTTCTTCGCGCTGACGGTGCTCCATGTTTCTGCTAAACTCGCTGGAAACCTGTACCTGACGTCCATGCGCTTCGGCCGCGACGCAGCGATTTCTGGAAACGGAAACCTGATTGACAGAGCCAGGATTCGAACCTACCAAACGCTGAAAATCAAGGCTGGAAACTGCTTCGCATTCAAGCCCTTAACCTTCCCGATTATTTTCCAAGAGGTTATTATAACCGCCCTCATCAACCTACTCGTGATTTCCAAGAGTTGGAAGATTGCCTATAAGTAATAGTCTCTTATGAAACGCTCTGTACATGTTCCGAGAAAATCGTAATTTTCACTCCTATTTTTCTTCGAATTCTATTAAAATAAATAGAAAAATTTTAAAGCAGCGTTGCATTTCGTCATTGCTCTTGAAATATCTAAAGCAAATTTTCTAAGCAAATTTTAAGTTTTTCACTTATGAAACGCTCTGTACTTTTTTCAAGAAAAACAACATTTGCCTAAAATAATAAACGCAAACAATCTGAAACTCAAGTGTTAAACTGTTTGTAAGTGCTGCCGAAATATTTAAGCAAATAAGCAAGTGTCGATAATTAAGCAAATAAGCAAACGCCAATATTTAAGCAAATAAGCTAGAATGCAAATATTTAAGCAAATACGCAAAGTTAACTTCACATTAGCTAAAGAAAACTTTTAATTAACCAGTATGACTTATTTAACACAATGCAAATATTACATAATTAAACTTAATTAACAAGTGAATCAAAAATGAAAGGTTTAGTCACTTTTTTGTTTTTAAAATGCTGCTGTCTCCTCCGGTTCACTACCGGGTAAATTCTTTTGGCGGGAAAATTTAAAAGGCTTTGTTTTGAACTTTGACATTTGTCAAATCAAATTGAAAAGTAAACAATCAGATTTTAATAACATACAAACCACAACGAAAAGCGATTTAAAAAAAGAAATCTTGTTCTAAAAATTTTGAACTTATTTGAACAAAGTTTAGAACAGGGTGAATGAATGAAAGTGCTTTGGTGTGCTTTGCAGGCAGCAAAGCGGGTGGAGATTGCAAAGTGAAGAGAAGTCAAGCAAAGTGCAAGAGTAGGAAGACGTGAATCAGTTCTGCCACAAGAGCCGAGAAGGTAAGACTTCTCTCGAAAAGTAAAGTTTAAACAATTAATTGAACCATTAACGCACTTCAATTAACTCAACTACAATTAAGTCAACTCAATTAATTTAACTACAACTTCAATTAACTTGTTTCCCGTGTTGTTCCAACAGTGCTCCAAAATCATGCCCAGTGAGTCAAGAATCGACGATCAGTAAAAGCAAAAGCAGACAGAGGCACGGAGTTTTTCTCACAAGTTGTTTCCTGGAAGGATCTTCGATGCCTTGTGTCCCAGTTCAGTGACCCAGAGGTGACCATGTCCAAAGTGCCACCACCTCCAAGTGACCCTACTGCTACTCCAAGGACCGAGTTGGACAGTCGAGGGTGCCTGGTCCTGGCCGACATTATCAACGCCTTTCATACGCCCATTAGTGAGGAACATGCCTGGGCTCTGTGCTACCAGTCGGCCAAGTGTGGACAGGCCGTTCTGGCCAATCCGTCCCATCGTGACGACGTTTATCTAGTGGACAACATTAGTGAGGTTCTGATCCAGAAGGACGGGTCACTCCATCGAGACACCTTCCTGGATGGAGGTGATAATGGAAAAGGTAATCTGAATTAGTACACAAGGATGAGTCATTGATTTGCGGTTGGCAAGTCCGATGCGTGGTCCTGGTGCATGGTACCTTGGTCAGTGGTTGTGGTCAGTTGCGTTTATGGCCACAAGTAAACAGTGCAACTGCCATGTGCTAATCGCTGCTCGTGCTCTTGAACCGCTGAAATTGATCAATTGACGCTAGTTTGCTAACATCAATTGATCCCACTTCGGTAGATCAAGTGTCTCAAACTTGATTGATCATATTTGGCAAATCGCTTCTCCTGCTCTTTAACGCTGCAATCGATTAATTATAGAAGGCTAGTTGAGTAAACTATCTGATCGATTTCGCTATTTGTTGATCAATTGATCACAGTTTCGTTGATGATTGAGCATGATCCAAGAGATCAGTTTTGTTGATTTAAAAAATACTTGACTAATCTTATTCAATAGCACTGGATTTGAATTTAATTTAATGCTGGAATGCTGCGCAAGCATTTACGATATAGTCCTTTGCTAATGATCATTTTGAATTCCGTAATGATAGAGATGTAATTCTAGCTTTTGACTTAATGCTGATGCTGATTGATTATTGTTACTTTTGCAGGACCACCCAGAATCAAGTGTTCGGACGAAGCCAAGGTTAGTCTCAATTAACTAATCAACTAATTTGCTTTTAATTAAGTTTAATTACTATTTAAGACGTTCGTAAGAAAAGTGTCATTCTTGTTCTTTCGACGAAACGGAAAACGCTCTGTACAAGGAATTCCATGAAAAGTCGGTTTACTAACAGAAAGTTAATTATTACTTCCATTTAAGTAATTACTGATTACTCTTAACTCACTTCAACTTTTTCATGCACAAAACTCGCTGTTGTGCAACTAGTAAAACACTTGTACAAGAATTCCAGCAATAATTTTGTTCTACAGGCTACAAATGGTATTGTTGTACTTTTTTGCATATTCACCTGTGTTTTTGCTGCATTCATTGTTCTTCTACAGAGCGTTTTTTGGTGACTCAAGGTTAACGTTTTGGTGTGCAATTATGGTTCACCTGTAATTAAGAGGGATGATGCATGTGATTCAGATTCATTTGATGTTCAGACAAAGCAAAAGCATTTCCTCTATTTAACGGTTGTGAGATTTGTACCTTTAAAGCTTTAGATCGACAACATACATCTAAGAGTAGTTTAAGTGTGGCCTCAATTAGGCCTTTGATTAAGGGCCTCTCAATTAAGGCCCTTGATTAAGGGCCCCCTGCAATAAGATGAAAAATGGGCGGAACCTTGAAGAGGCTCTTGTTTATGTCGGTGGTCCATGTCCAGCCGAAACCACCCACGTCCACTCTAAGGGACCACCCTTCCCCATTCCGCGTAAATTCATAGCAGCTACTATAAGTTTCTGAGAAACGTTAGTAAACAGGGTGGGCTGGCCGAATCGTCCAGGTCAAGGGTCAATCCTTTAAAACGCGAAAACCCTTAAAACTTAAGGGTCTCTTTAGGCAGGCCAAACTTAGAAGTCTTAGTTTTTTTTTCATTCGACTACTCTTAATTACCACCATCTTAAGCATAATTGATCGAGGTGATGGCCCTTGACAGCCTTGGCCGCCGCGGCGTGAGAGCACAATGAAGATATTTAAGGTTCCGTAATAGCTCAGGGGGTACTTCAAAATATCGTTTTGGTCAGCAGGGGTCTCTATCGTTTGGGTTCTCTGCGTCCAAACGTGTCCAGTTTAGAAAAAAGTGATTTTTTTTTGCTTTGGATGAGAGCCCTTGAGACATTAGTATTCATGAGAGGGCCTTAAGGACCGGGAATGCAACAATGGACAATAAAGACCTGTCCAGGATTGAGAGTGACCCCTTAGAGCTGGAGCAGGAATTGTAACATCACGCATTTTAGACCAGGTTGATTCGCTTAAGGGCTCATTCGAGAATATGAGGCTGAAGGGGCCCTTAAGAAGAGCTGAGCATTTTGATGTTTGGCTATTTCTAGTGCATGCATTTTGGTTGTGAAATTAGGCGGGAATTGCACAAGAAATTTAAATTAGCGGTCGAGGATAATTCGCTTGAGAATCATGTCACGAGGCAAGATGAGCGAGCTTAAGTACTCTTAGCCGTCTTGATGTGTGTCAAATTATCACACCTTCCGATCTTCATTAAGGGAAAGACAGGTGCGTGAGGGGTACTTAAGGGATCTGTGTGAGATTAGCGTTGCTAAGGGCTCCTGTGATCTAGCAGATTTAGCATTCTTAAGGGCTCCTCGTAGCGTGGGAATGTGGAAAGTTGAGCTAATCTAGTCTCCTGATGCTTTTAATTACCGTCAGCTCAGGTGCGCACGGTGTTAATTAAGCGTCATTAAGCCAAGGGATGAGTTATTTATAAATGTATTTGGAGAGTTCGATTGATTGAGACGAGTAATTGAGACTCGCCGCGCAGTGTCTAAAGATGATATGCGATTGATTCGGAAGAGTAATTGGACGCCGCGCAGTACTCTTATTGATGATGCGTCGAGTAATTAATTGCTAATTAAATCAAAGGATTCGCATTGGCTACTTACGGAGCGATAACTAATTTACCTGTACTAAAACATCATTGTGCACGAAGTGGTGTGCGCGGCAAAGGGAAATCGTACGGCACTTTTGAAAAAGCACCTTACTACTTCGAAAGAAGACATGTGTTACAGCGAATTGAATTTCATAATCGCTGCTCTTCTGTTCAGGGACCTAGATTAATATGGGAGAGTCGTGCGCCAATGCGAGTCCTGTTATGTGTTGAGCCTTGAAGTTTGCAACAACACGGGAGTAATCATGAGATCAACTAACGTTTTTGCCAATTGTCAATTTTTCAAAAGACAAAGATCAGATTACCGCTGCCTGATTAGCACCCTCTTTGAATTATAGCGGCACACAACTCCTCTTAGCATGAGGATGACTAAACACTTTTTTTTAAACATGAAACATAACTTAAAAAAAAATGAGGAAGCAAATTTTTGTAGGAAAAAATTATTTATTCTAAAATCTGGTCCAGACAAGATCAACTTTGATTTCCGAAATTCCCCAAAGATTTAATTACTTACGTTAAAATGAGTCATCATTATAAATGGTTAATCAGGTTTTTAAATAATTAAAATATGCAAGTTTACGTTAGGTTCTGAATTATCATATAATGAATTATGAATTATAATAATCAAGTTTATGTTTTGAGTTATTATAATTATAATGAAAACAAGTTTGCAATGTTTCCTCATTTTTAGGTGTTCCGTGCCGTTTTGTTTGTCGCTGTTAAAATAGTTGATTTAAAAGGTGTTGTAAATTCAATTGTTTATTATTGTTTCTTTTTTTGTTTATTGTTTGTTGTTTTTTTTTTGCACGTACGTGCGTAAACCAGCTGGTAAGTGGCTTTTGCAAAAGCGAAAGGAGTTTGTTGACAAATGTATCGATCGGCCGCGTGAAACGCATGGTCAGGAACATTTTGAGAATTGATTAGAAAACTAGGGCACTAGAACAGGGATGACACGATGAAAATAACGGCTGATGAACTGATGGCTTATTTAACTAGTTAACTATGCATGATTAGTTAACTTCGTGATTAAAGTTAATCATGGTTTGTTTGTTCCAGATAATTTCCAATTTGGTGCTGGCTATATTCTTGGCTCTGGACTATGGCTTCTCGGGAGACGATGAGCGGAGCATCAGCGCCGACCTGGAGTCTCTGCTTGATTCCATGGCAAATGCAGGTGAGGTCCCTTAAAGTACCTAGCATGATAAAAAAAAACAAAAGATTTATCATGATGATAAATCTTGATGATAAGTATTTTGCGTGAGACAAATGAGTCCACGGCTGTGACATACACTTTGTCCTGTTTTTTTTTACGACTTTTGGTACTTTACCAGAATTTTTTGAGCACATTCTGTGCAAGACGTCTTGAGTAATTCGAGAGGATTTCGTCAATTTCAATTAATCTCTGCCAATTTATTGAGATTTGTCTCGACGACAAAATCTTGAACTTAAAAAAACGTCTTCTTAACCTGTTTGGCGGCGCAGGACTGCCAAATATGTTCTTAAACTTTATTGCTTTCGTTTGTTCTAAAAAAGATGTGCGGCGAGAGTAGATGAAATTGCGGCTTTACATTAAAGCTTAAGTAGGGTTTTGCGCCGCTCAGAAAAAGTTGCATTGTGGAATTTTTGAGGAGGCAATCTTGACTTCTACTTAACGTAAATCGCTTGTAATTTATTTGCCAAGTTTTTAAAAGTTTTTTGTTTCTGATCATTTTATACCCTGCGTAAATGGGTGATTTGCGTTTAAAAAGTGCGTGCATAATTTTTTTTTTGCACAAAAAAACCTGCAATAAATATGAGGATTTTTTAGCTTTGTTGTTGAGTGTCACTGTTAAGTGGATGTCCATCTTGAGCTCGTTGAGGGAAATTCCGAGTGAAAATTTTGAAAAGTTTTTGAAAAGCATGTAAGATTTATAATTGGCATTGCTAAGGAGAGCCTGTTTTGCCAAATCCACCGGAACGAAGAGCTTAGGTCGACGGAATGTACATAGCGTTTCATGAACATTACTGCCTAAAAGGCAACGACTTACGACTCAAAACTTCAACATTTCGTCAATCTAGATCTTTGAAAATATTGTAAATTTTTCAAATTTTTTAAATATTTGTTCTCAAGTCCATTTCTTAATCCATCTCGATTAGTGATTTTTTGCGAGATAATATTTGGTTGATAGTTTTCGTGTTCTAAATTTTTTTGTAATAATAAACGCACGGTATACGCGTTGTTGACAATGCAAGGAGATGTTCAGGAAGTTGTCGTTGAGTCGAATGGGAAGATGACAATTCCTTTTTGGGCTAATTGCAAATTGTTTCAATTTGTAAGAGAAGTTGGTAATGCTAAACGATTATGGTCTGTTAGTGAAACATTAATTTTACTTGATTCATGAGGGGGTGAATGACCTCTCATAGTTCAATAAGCTGGAAAAGTGGTAAACTTGACAAAAAAAAAGTGGAAGAAATTTTGAAATTTTGTTTTTCAATTTTTGGCAAAAAAAAACAGTTTTTTTTTGCTCAATTAATTATTTCAAAGCGAAAAGTCATGTATGCACCTGGAATTTTAATTGTAAGATTAATTAGAGTAAAATCAAAAAGTAAAGCAACATTCACAACAAAAACTGGTATTGTGCCTCGTTAAAATGCGCATTTTTGCGCACATTTTTTGCTCGTTTCTGAAGGTTGAATTTATAGGGATGGAAATGAAAACAGTTTTTGAAAACTGAAAACATAAAATGAAATGTTTTTTTTTCAAATGAATGATTTTTTTTATTTGAATTTCGCGGTTGAAAGATTCTTTATTAATTCAGGTACTTTTGTGTGTGTGTAATATTTCCTGGAAAGGTTGCAGCGGCAGGTTGTAAAGTAAAATGTTGCTTTTTGAGGAGTTATTACTCTTTTTTTTATTTGTATTTGCGCTCTGCTGCGTGCTACTGTGCTACAGGTAGTTTTTTTTTAAATTTAAGTGCTTTGCACTGCTGATGAAATGCGGGAAGATTGAAAAGAGGCATGAATGACTCTTCATAAAATTGCATTCCGCTGCAACTACTTTACTAACAACTTCTTAACTTCATTCTTGAGAGATCCACGAAGTAATAGGAAGGCACATTTTGTAGAGGGAAGTAAAAAAAGAGACCCTTTGTACTTTTGGACACTTTTTTCTCAAGCGTTACGGCCCTGTATCCTTGGATGTCAAAGAAGAACTGCCGACGGGACCAGTGTGACTGGTTTGGGTCGCTTAATAATTATGAGAAGCAAAATACGTTGCCAGCGTATAGTGAATGTGACCTCCAAAAAGTAATAATTATGACACCCAATGTTACAGTTTGAAAAAAAAAACAGTGAAAAAATATTGAATTTTTAGAGTGTTTCATTTTGCAACACATTTCGCCTCACTGTTTTGAAAAATTTCTTAGAAGTTGATGTAAATGTTTTTTTTTGTTTCAACTCTCCGAAATCGGGAAACTTATTAAAAATTACAATATCTGTCTTTATATTTTTGACATTTTGAATTTGTGGTATTTTATGAAACACATTTCGCCTCATAGATTTGAAGAATTCTTAGAAATTGGTGTGATTTTTCTTGCTTCCAAACTTTAGCAGCGTAATAACGGAAAACTAAGGAATTGGAATATTTAATGATTTCTTGAGAATTAGAATATGTTGTCATTTTGTGATTTTTCGATTTGTGGTATTTTGTGCAACACATTTCGCCTCATAGATTTGAAGAATTTCTTAGAAGTTGATGTAAATGTTTTTTTTTTTGGGTTTGAACTCTCAGAAATCGGGCAATTTATTAAAAAATACAATATCTGTATATTTTTGTCATTTTGAATTTATGGTATTTTATGAAACACATTTCGCTTCATAGATTTGAAGAATTCTTAGAAATCGGTGTGATTTTTTTTGCTTCCAAACTTTAGTAGCGTAATGGAAAACCAAGGAATTGGAATATTTAATGATTTCTTGAGAATTAGAATATGTTGTCAGTTTGTGATTTTTCGATTTGTGGTATTTTGTGCAACACATTTCGCCTCATAGATTTGAAGAATTCTTAGAAATAGGTGTGATTTTTTTTTGCTTCCCAACTTTAGTAGCGTAATAATGGAAAACTAGGGAATCGGAATATTTAATGATTTCTTGAGAATTAGAATATGTTGTCATTTGGTGATTTTAAATTCGTGGTATTTTGTGCAACAGATTTTGCCTCATATTAGTTTTGAAGAATTCTTTTAGAAATCGGTGTGAATATTTTTTTTGCGCTTCTCTGCGTAAATGGAAATGGTGAAGTTCATTGCCTCTGCACGCTAAGCATTAAGAATCAATTGGGAGAAGGCTGTAAATTACGAGGCGAATTCCTCTCTGTACATTGCTTGTACATTGTACACATTTGTACATTATGCACATTGTAAGGATGGAGGATTGTGATAGTCAAAGGATTCGTTGATTGGTCGTCTCTCTCGGGACATCCGGATAGTCTCTCCCCACTTTACAATTAATTGTACAATGACATTGACTAAAAACAAGAGGACGAGGAGTGACAAAGGAAGTTGCTGAATAATGGAAAGTGATCTGAGCGAAGGAGAGTGATGCTGGGAATTTTGTGGTGCTGAGAATGGCAGCGCACAACTCCAAAAGCGGAAGAAATCATTTACTTTTTGAGCTAATGACATTTTAGTTGTCTTCGTGCAGCGTCGTCAAGTAAAAGTTTAAAGAACCTTCAATCGCCACCCAAATGGATCGCTTCCCTTCCTGTCACTTAACTTTCAATCCCACTTTTTAGCGCGCTTTCAGTTTTCAAATAACTGATTTCTGATTTTTAAACGATCATATGACGTTACACACGCGCCCAAGGCACGCACTGTACATATCCGATTTCATTTAAATTATGAGAACTCATTTTTGTAGAAATTTATTCAAAACGATTCGCTAACCACGAACCACCTTTCTTGCCTTTTTTATTTTTGAAATTTTGATATAAACTACATTTTTTTTTGTCTTGTCGTGAATCGTGAAAAGTTTGAAATTTGATTAATTTTTTCTAAATTATTTATACATAGTCAAACAAGCCCGTCGTTGAACAGCAAGATTTTCAATTTCGCTTGTTTCACTATTATAATTAAAAAAAAATTGTCGAATACATTTTTTTTTCAATATTTTGTAATTGAGGCAATTTAAATTAAAGTTGTATTGTGTTTTATTTTCCCTTGTTTTAATTTTCAATGTCAAAGAGTTATGTAATGTGGGTTGATTTAATGAAGTCCACTTAATTTGCGCCTTCTGTAGTCGGTTTTGCGTCGTGCAAAGACAAGTGGACTTAATGGACCATAAATGTCCTTATTGTGTCCATTTGTCCTTTACTTTGTCCGTTTGTCCGTTGCCAAGGGCTCGATTTTAGGACATAGGAACCGGATTTACGACTGGATGATTTTTGGCGATGAATTGAAAGTAAAATTGGAAATAGACGTGTCCAGCGGAGTGGAAAAGGCGTGGGCGACTGCGGTTCCCTTTGTGGAACCATGTCACTCCATGTCCGACTATGGCCACTTATTTCTGGATGATTGGTGTCCAAGTGTCCCAGGAGTCGTGTCAGGGTGCTCAATAATGTTGAATACTGCCAAATGCTGAATGCTGCAAAGTATTTAAAGTTATTTTGAAATCATTAGGCCAGGGCCTTGTTTCGCCTTGCCTATTTTAGGCGGAGGTGTGTTGCACAAGGAGAGGCTTAATTTGGTCTTTTGCTAATTAACTTTGTCCTTACCTGTTATTTAGGTGTAATCATTCGGAACGGGAGGAGGCGGAGTAGTTTTTAATTTTTAAATACCGCCTGGTCATCTGCTAACTGTCAATTTTGAATCTCATTGATCATTTTCCACAATTATTTCTAGGACCTCTGCTGGATATTTCTACAGGGAAAGGCAATTTTTTCCAAGATTTGGAGTTGTCTAATTAAAAAGCTAGCATATATTACCACACTGTAGTAGCATTAAGGGGTCACTTAAGTCCTCCCCGACAATTACAGAGCATTGGGGAACGCTTTCCCAGACCTATTAAAGGGCTCCCAACAACTGTTGTTGACACCTTTGAGAGATAGGACTTGTACAGAAATGAACTTGACACTGCACGTCCGGAAGCAGCAGGTAATTAAGGGCGGCGCAGGACTCGAAATTTCACAAAATATTACTCAGATATTATTTCTCAGGTCATTAATGTTGAACTGAGTTTATTATGCAGGCAAGACAATTTCCGGTTGACGTAAGATTCGAAGGGAGATAAGTTCTGGGAACATAAATGGGGGCGGGGGAGGGGAACAAATGGTGCTTTGTAAGGGTCCCTTTTGGGAGTGGGGCCCTTTGCTTTTCGTCAGTAGGTGGGTACTTAGGCTAACGCAATGTGAATGGCTTCTGTAACTTTTAGAATTTTGTTAGAATTGAGTGGCTTTTAGTGAGGTCTATTTCCGTCCCTTTGTGCATGTAGGCAGTGGACCTTGAAGAGTTGTTGGGAATTGGAACTTTTAGAGCATATCTCCCAGGTTCAGTGCGCAGGCGCAGGACTCGAATAAAAAATGTTTTTCCTTTTCAAAAAGGGAAACAATGCGTCGTCGATTCGTCTGGTGATACAATTTTGTATGTCGTCACTGGGTGGGCAAGTTATGTAGTCAATGTTCAGAGCATTTTTTAAAAACTGAAAAAGTGAAAGAAGTGAATGGATTTTTGAATGATGTGATTTTTTTTACAACCTTACAATTCACAGGAATTTTTACAAAGTTTTCTGGGAAATGAGGAGGGCCCTTAATTGCTGTCATTTCCTTTGAGGAGTTTATGGGAAGGAATTTTTTGACACCTTTTTGCCGAAAGTGGAGGAATTTTAAGTAAATTTGAGGACTTAAGTCCCTTGGCGGTTGTAAAGCTGCGGCGGTAGTGCTTAGGGGACTTAAGAAAAAAGGGCTTTTCATTTCTATGATCACAAAAATTGGTTATAGAAATTGAAGGTCGAAGGACGATAAACGAAGGCACGGTATATTTCCTGTCATTGAAAAGTTTTACGAAGATTTATGAATGGTCCTGTTATGGTGGTCCCTTAGGAGAGGAAGATTCTCAGCACCTGTGAAGTATTTCTCTGAAAATTCCTCTTTAAGTCTTAATTAGCTTGCTCAGGTGAGCCCTTGAAGGACCTGCGTGACTTAAGGGTTCTACCCTCAGGCAAAGGAGAGCGGTTAGACTTAAGTCGTATTTTATATATACAAAAGCCGTGTTTTTATAGATGAGTGTGTAGGCGGTTAGTGTTCCAGTTTCTAGTGTTTTTAGTATAATTTTGATTTTGATCAGAAATTGTTCACAAAGGGCAATTATGTTCTGGATATTTTCAAGAATAGGTACTTTAAGGGCTCTTTTCTGCTAGGACGGGCTTGTCAGGC
>VYYI01002340.1:0-15245 GCA_021029175.1 Bilobella aurantiaca
CCCGCCCGGATACCTCGGATTTCCCTCACGTCCTGTGCGATACTCCACCAGATGACCGAGGTTGGTTGTGCAGAGCCAAAGTTTCCAGAGACTTTTATGCCAATCATAACAATAATAATAATGTACAATAATAATGTGGAGCACGAAATCTCATGGTTCTAGTACGTGTCCGAGCGTGGTAAGTGGGAATGTGATTATGTGAAGGTTGGTTTGGTAGCAGATACGGAGCACAGACCTTCGTTTTTTTTAATTTGATGAAGATTAAAGTCGACAGTATAATTGGGTCGGCCAAGTATGTGAGTCGGGATGTGCGAGCGTGTGGACATGCGAGGGACTTTGTTATTTCACTTGTTTATTTCGGAGGGATTTGCGGTCCTTGGATTTTGTTCAGGGAGATTTGGCGTCGAGAGTTAGGGAGAAAGAGGGAGAAGGGGGAAGCGGGCGGATCGAGGGATTTTATTTGGACTGGGTGACCATAGAAATCCTTGTTTTTGGCCAGCCTTCATTGAGGCGGGAAGTGAAGGATTATTTGTTATAGAACTTGATCCGGAAACATGACTCTCATCCTCTCATCTTAATTAGGAGGATGATGATACGGGTGACTAGTGCACTGAGAGAATTGGGATAGGGAAAGTGTTACTTCTGTCCTTCCCTGCTGCTATACTGCCTTCAGCTTCAGTTTGTGCAGTACACTAGAGTAAAAGATGTGAAAGCGGGTAAATCTGAGCGTGGATGTGGATGTGTGTATGACGTTAGTAACTCCAAGGCTTTTACGCCACATGTAATCGTGTGTTGAGGGAATGAGAAAATTCGTGCGTGTGCGAAGGTAAATGTGAGGCTGTGTGCGTGGATGTGTGTAACTGGAATTTAGTGTAGGTGTTTGTGTGTGTGAGTTTCTGTGACGCTAGGCGGGTCTGGTGTGCTGTGGTATAGGATCCTACTGGGTGAGGAGCATGCATACGGTTCCTCACACACATGATGATATATGGAGCTTCAGGATGAGTGGTGAAAGTCGTTTATTTACTCGATCCACAGGCCGACGGGGAAGAAAAATTATGGGATGTAAGGGGAAAATTGAAATTGGCTTTTAAACTGTGTGAGTGCGTATGTTTAGGAAGTGGATGTGTATTCTATAAGTGTACTCATAGTCGTATATTCGCACTCCAGCCATTTAGTAAACACGAAGTGCATGTGTATTCTATAAGTGTACTCATAGTCGTATATTCGCACTCCAGCCATTTAGTAAACTGGAAAAGTGGGCTGAAAGGAAGATGCGCTACGGCGTACGGACTTTAATACGGAATCTAGTCATTTCGTATGTTCTTGTGTATGTGTGTGTGTGTGTGTGTTTGATAGCGGTCCTTCTGTATATTTATGTACACCTACTATCAACTCGCAATTATTTAGATGGAACGTGAGAAGGTTTCACTTGGAGGATCTTACCGGGTTTCCAAGTGCGTGGTACGTATGTTCCAGTATCCTCCTCCCGCCTGTGTCAATAGCTTTTGCATGTGACGGTGGTTCGCCCTGTGTGTTGGAGTGAGTGGGTCGATTTCTTAAGTCAAAAGATTTCTATTACAGTTTCCCAGAGAAAAGTTTTCCGCTGCTACCATACCAACCACGAGTGAGCGGATGGTTGAGTTTGAGGGGAAGAGAAGCACTGGGAGTTCCGAGTCGATTCAACTTGTTCCAACGTCGGAATAGAAAAATGCCTGTTTCGCATAGAAGCCCACTCTGTTTTCTCCTCACTACTGAACAAGATGATACCCATGACGGTGGAATTGCACAGTAGTGTGGGTACTCCTTGTGGAGTATTTGAGTATCCCTGTGCGTCTTCCCACGCTCATGATATTGTGCGGAAGGAGGCGAAAGCGGATCCCATCCTCATGTTTTACACACAGGCTCTGCCGCTCTCAGAGGTTACCTTTGATGTGACGATACATGTGTGTGTGTGTGTTTGTGTGTGTGTGTGTGTGTGTGTGTGTGGTGGCTGAGATGGGATTTAAAATGGGTATCACGGGTTAGAGGAACATGTTCTGGGAGCAAATAATGCAGATTCTCGGGGTACTCCCTTTTGTGCAAAGGTATGCTCATTGTATTGGGATAGGGGGAAATTAGTAGTAGTGCAGCCTGCGGAAGATATGCCATGAATGCTGACGAGTGACGACGACGACGACAGTGGGACAAGGATCGTTATGCAGACATGTACGCGAGCCCACGGACGCGCATATAATCAAGACGGAGTCAGGTCTGTAAAAAGTAGAGGAATTTGTGCACGAGGTACAAATGGACCAAGAGTTTATAATAGGGTCTATTTAGTGTACAGAGACTAAGGGCCTGTCTTTGACTTGAATTGGTGATCGTGATTGACCACCCCTTAGAGTATGTGCATGTGTGTGTGTGTGTGTCTGTGTGGTGTGTACCCTGCTGCAGTTTCTGCTCCCATGTTACCCACGGCTCTCTCTTTAGTGGGACTTGTGAGTCGTGGGGTGTGTGCGAGTGTGTGTCATGGAAGAATAGGTGCACTGCAGCAGTGAGGACAGTACTTACATAGCAGCGGTGGTCCCCTGGCTGGCGTCGTGGCTGACTGGGAGCTCCGAGTTGTTACAGTGTCCGCGTTGCACGTGGGCAGGTTTGAAAATATGGAGGACAAAAAGTTGACTCTGTTCCGTTTCATTTCATGACCGTGGTGAAATTTAATTGCCGATTGTTTGGCTTCCGATAAATAACAAAAGAATGTTGGTGGGGCTATCGTTTTCGGCCCCATTATTCTCCCTCATTCTCATACCTCCGCGGCTCTCCATCACTCACGGAGAGTCTCGTTCAGTTTTCGCATGCATGCATGTATGCATCGATCCATACCTGCATACCGTACTACATCATGAGACTCGACGCTGTTTCTCCCTCACTTCCGCATGTGCCTTTAGAACCATTAGAAAAATTCATTATTAGGTCGTACTTTGGCCCCATCCTGTGGAGATGGAACGAAAGCTAAAGTTTACGATCATCGCGGCTGAGAGATGCATAATAACTCCCGGTGCGAATAGGAATCGATCTTGTGGTCTACCGCTACCATCATTACACCGTCACTGCCCCATGACTATTATTATAATTATTATTATTATTATTTTATTATTATTATTATTATACTATCCGTCTTTAATACTGTTATTATGCTGATTAAGAATTCAAGGAAAGTTTGAGGCTGGAGGAATGTGTAGTACTGCTACTGGGAGGGAAACTGTACCACAACCGCTCACCATAATATCCCTCATCAACGTACGGCACACACGTGGACACATACTCATGCTCTGATCTGACTACTGATGGAAATTCCTGAGCCATCATGCTCTCCACTTGAACCTGCTCAATCATTTCCAGATTTTGGGTGCATAAATGCGGGCAACATGGTTGAAACTCCTATGGACATACACTACGGCGGATTTGCGGACGTGGGATGGAATTTGCTGGCCCCAACTACACCATGACGATATACTCTTACTGTCAGAAGAATGGTTCAGTGGTGGACACACATTCTGTGGTGAGCCCTCACCTTTTGGGTGCACTCAGAAGGAAATGGCGTGGATAATGATCCAGTGTCTCAGTTCTTCGTTGTTCTCCATTTCCAAATATGTTGGTAGGTTAGCCACTGTACTGCCTGGCTATATTAGGGAATTGCTGAGTAGAGCAGAAACTGCGGGAAAGGGATTCGCAGGAGTGGTAGTAGTAGTAGCTGTGGCAGTGGCAGTAATAATAGCGGCGCTCCTGGCATGCTCTCCACGTGCATCCATGTACATTTGCCCATTGTTTGGGTGCACATGTACGAGTTACAACACGGCTCTGTCGGCACTCCCCTCGGGTTATCGTCAACATTTGAAATTGGTGAGTGAAATAAAATGAAAACATAAAATTAAATGACGCTGCGGTTTTACCCGGGCCGTCGATCCACTTTGCTATATATATTTTATAATCTTACTGTTACTACTACTACTACTGCAGGTCATCTAGTCTGTCTTTGTCAGGGACGTCCATGTGTACGAGGAGCATACTTCCATATGCATGCGCATATGGGAAAGGAAAATGACTGGGAGACTGGGTTGTGATGTGATGGAAATTGTACTGACAGGCCAGAGGCCAGACCTTACTGGTCGTTCACACCTATCCCGGCACCGCGGTAGGTCGTCCTCCACTTCATCCTTCTCCTGTTTTTTGTTCGGATCGACAAGGAGAGACTTTCTCGCCTTTGCTCCGCCGTCATTGCCGCTCGGATTTTATTCCTAATGAAAGAATCCTCTGACTCTTAGGAGCTCCCAAGGTATTCCTACTTGGTTATCCATGTGGATGTGTTAGACCGGCTGGCTGACTGAGTGAATGAGTGTCCGCTTAAGCAGTCGCCGCCAGCTCTCCCCAAATATGTAGTTATCATCGGCGGTGGAAATGGACTTGCGGTGCGATTCGGGATGTTGTTTGTTTTAAATTGATTTCTTAAATGTCCAACTCCGGTGGTCTACCGCGGCGGACACCAAACGTGAACTCTCCGACGGTGGTCGGGCAAGTCCTGTCCCACTCCATAGACAAGGATACATACATACGGGGAAAGTGGGCAAAGATGTTCCGCAGTGCTTTTGACCAGTGACGCACGATGCCCGGCTATTCCCGCGGAGAGTGCTTTTTCAATGAATCTATCATGTTTTCCTGGCATGCGACGGGACAAAGGTTCTCAACGTTGGGGTGGAACTGGCTCACTGAAGGACGGGGGAGGGTGAGATTGGAAAGGAAGGACCTTGAAAACCGTCAGGACCCTGAGTTCCCCCGGCGGCCCGGCGCCAACCAAAAGTGTGGTGATACATCCATATCCACTTCCTGCCTGCCTCCACCCAAATGTGCAGGCGTGATGTCTGCTTGAAGTTGGCTGGTGTGGGTAAGTCAAGTCAAACGTCCTGAGTCGCAGCTCCGACCATTTGGCCGAGCCAGATGACACCGGGAAGAGGGGGAGAAAGAGAGAGCCAGAGCCATTAAGTCTTTTGATGCTCCTAAGGAGCAGATGAGTCAAAAAAGGAAGGGTGGGACACGGGTGGGTAAATCTGTGTGTAGCTGATATTGATCGGGTCGAATTATCATTGACGGCGAGTGGGAGTTATCTTATACTGAATGAGTTTTTCCGAACCGGTCCTTGTCCTGGAATCCTCGGAAAATTCCCGCCTTTTTGGGTCTCTAGGGGCATACGGTAATAGCATACGTTGCAGTAGACCGGAATTGAGGCCACTTGCCATTAGCTATGTGGGGTCTGTGCATGTAGGAATAATCCAAGTTATAATCCTCTTAAAGTAGAGGTGAAATTATTATTAATCTCGGCGAAAATTTATTGGGATGTTTCACATTAAATTCCGATCACGCCTCCACCTCTCCACTCTTACCTTGTCAGTTGACAGTTACTGCCGAGTCATAAATCCTTTTAGCGTATGTGCAAATCCTCATGGTAGTAATAATAATAATAATACAATAATAGTAATAATAACAATAAAATCCCAAATAACATTACTAGTGGCGTGTGATTGAGCAGGAGCGGGAGTGACGGGCGGATGACGGCGAATTACAACTGTAATAATAACCTCTCAGTTATGTCGTTATCGTCTCATTATTGAGTTTATTGCATAATCTCCATGGGTTTAGCGTCGTAAGTTATGCGTGGGTAATTGCATCTTGCAGTCAGTTGGGAATGTTTTGAGAAGTTGCAATGAGGCGGCGGCGGTTCCCATATACACCAACTCACCAACGCCTACGTAGACTTATGTACAGAAATCTGGGGATCGTGCATATGGCTATGCCTACTCATGTGCAAGAGCGGTTCGGAACAGCTTTCCTCCTCAAGCCACTGACTGAATGAGTGAGTTAGGTATAGTAGATGCGCGCATGCACTGTTCCCCATCATCTGACATGTATCTTCCCGGATCTGCCCAGTTAGGACGGATGATTAACAAGATTTGTGTATCTCAAAAGTTGATACCACTTCCCACTGCACCGCTCCCACCAAGGGGCAGTAGTACTCACTGTACCAGAAAACTCAAAAATCTACAGGCAGAATAGCTCCGGGGCGTTCCTCCAGTAGTGTCAACAGGAGGGAGCTAATTGTGAAAATGAATGATGCTGTAGTATACGTTACGTATTCACGACTACTGCTACGATTACGCTTTGTACCTTGATTGGATAAACAGTTGGCAGTCGGATGGATGGGAAAGGAGATGATGATGGTGAGAGTGTGACCGAGCGGGAGATGGTAAAAGGGTGCCAGGAGCAGGGCGGCAGCAGGAGCTGCAGTGGGTATCGCAGTGAAATTCAGCGGTGATGTTACTATTATTAGGAAGTCCCTGTACGTTTCAGCCATACCGTGCGTGCCGTTCCTTATGGCATTTGTGCCATACGCCACCAGCAGCACCTCCGTAAGTAGTGCGTGCACGGGCTAGCTGTACCACTAGTACAGAGTACAGTGGGAATTATAATAATAGTTAACTTGTACACTTGCACAATGTATCGGTATGAGCCGGCCGTGGAAAAAGTTAAGTTTTCTATGTGTGGAGGAGCTTTTGGAGTAACTTTTCTTATTATTATTATAAATTGGCAAGGGTGACGATGGGCATAACAACTTGTGAGTTACACATAGTCAGGGACTCTCACAATAGAGGTGACTGCATACACACCGGGGCTCACACGCATACGAGATTCGAGACGGGATGAGACGACGAAGACGAAGTATGGGAGAGTGTGTGTGTGTATAACTAAAGGAAAGGGCCACGGCTGACTCTTTGGTGACTGGTATAAGCGAATGAGAATACGTGTGTTTATGAGTCGGTGTGTGCGCGCTGTGCGCCTTGGATGGTGTGTGTGTGTGTGTGTGTAAGCTGCATCAGGAGGGGAAGAAGAGATGATGCGAGACATGGAGCAAGTTATAGAGAGAGAGAGAGAGAGAGAGAGATATTCTGTTCGAAGGGAAAACCATGAGCGGCACAGAATCATGCTGCCAGTTTCTTTCCAAACGTGCACGAAGGAGCAACCACGTTTCGCTTTGGTGCTCATTTCCATTACCACACTTTTGACTGTCGCAGCCGTAGTAGCAGCAGCAGCAGCAGAGTCTGAAAAGTGAGCTATTGCATTATTCACTGTCGTGTTCCTATTGTTCTTGTACACACAGACTCTGGTCGTGAACCGTAATAATAACAATAATAATAATAATAATAATAATAATAATACTAATCATAATAATAATAAAAATAATAATCGTAGTAAGTAGTAAAAGTGAACCCTTCATCCTTCAGTGTCAGCCTCTGTTGAATCCCAAAGTTCTCCCCCTCTGACCCGGCCGACAACTTTCATTGTTGAAGCGGAACGGCGGTGGGGGAATTAGTTCTGCGGTGAGGACTCGGACTGGAACCATCTATAGTTAAGTGACGACGACTTTAAGTGTCGTTTTGTGTGTGCATGTGTGCGTCTGCGGCTGGGAACTTTGGATGGAGCCCTCGTCTTCTTGGCAACGGAGGAAACTTTGCTGTGTGAACGAGGGCGAAAGTATTTTGTGTGATTAGGAAAATACAGACTCAGGCCGAGGCTCAGGCTGGCCGTGGTGGTAGTAGATGTGTGGTGTTAGTGGTGGTGACGGCTCTGAAGCAGACTTATCATATACTCACTCCTGCGTGTGCCTCGCTCAACTCTTCAGTTTTAATGACATGTAGTAATTATGATAATGTCGTATTAGTTACATTCCGTGAACCTTTGTAAGTATCTCAGCCCGACCAGGAGTCGGAAGTATCTACGACTCACTCCTGCAGTATATACAATACAATACAGGCAGTTAGTGTGGAGTTGAAAACATTTTGTTCTCAATAAGTGCTGGGACCGTTGCGCTTCTCTGTCAGGATTTTCTCATACTGCTTCTACTACTACCACTTCTGCTGTAATTAAAGCGAGGACGGGGGAAGCATACGGTGAACCATCGAGTTGGCTTCTCACGTCTGCTCTCTGTGTGTGGTGTGCGGTATTATTTTGGAGGAACGGGGCGGATTTTAGACGGGGAAATACGAGTTGGAGGACCAAGTTTGAGAATGAATCTCATTGGGGTACCAAAAGTCAGTAGCCCTTAATTAAGTTTATGGAGAAAGGGTGCTGCGGGAGGAGGATATAGATAAGTGGCGAAGAGGAAACGAGACCTCCGTGTACGTATATACATATACACACACGCGCCCAATCTCTTTTACCATTGTATTGTTCTCCGCTTACTTGTGTCTGTGGAAGACAGGGCGGGACGGCGAGTCCGAAGAGGAAGCCGGAGAAGAAGAGGAGGAGGAAAAGGGGAGGTAGCACATCATTCCAGTTTTCTAATAGTTCCATATCTCTCTCACTCTGGAAGCTTGGAGTCGCATAGAGGAAAACCCCAACTTTTTTCCGGGGGGGGGGTGCTTCTTCAGGGTCAAAAGAGGCCCCATTTTTAAAAGTGGCAAGCAACTATAAAAAATGTCCACAAACCTTATTATTATACCCCAGTCGGCCAGGGGTGTCCAGTCCACCTCCAGCCGAGTAGTGGGTGTCTGTTAAAAAAATTATCGGTGGGGGTCTGAACTGAATAGAGGGGGGCCGGGTTTCCTCTATGGTGGAGTGGATCTGTGTGCGTGGATTTTGGGTGAGGGGAGACGTCTGTTATAGAGAATCTCAGAGTCAGAGAGGGCTAGTGCTGTGTAGGGGCGAGAAAGCTGGTAGTCAGATAAGTTGAAAGGGACAAACAGAGGGAGAGATATTGTTACCACGAAGCGGCAGCGGCGCATTACTGGCCAAGGAGCCCTACCGTACATATAATTCGGAGTTAATTTCCTTCACTTTGTTTCTGCATTATATTTTGTGACTGGGACTCGGTCCGAGGAAGTTGCGGTTGGTGAGACAGAGTTAGACACAGCAGAGGCAGGGAGGAAGTGAGAGTGGAGTTTTGACTAAAAGTCTATCTATATACTCTCTCTGTAGCCTCTCTCCCGAAAACTTTCCAGTAGTGTTGGCGGTGGTGCCCGGCGTAATTTGAGGGTGTGCGTATGTATGTGTGTGGGGATTTTATGTGAGTGTGAGTGTGTGTGCGTATGGATGCGTCTGTAGAAAAGTGAAGAAGACCCCGACGACATTGAAGAAGACTTGGAGGATAAGCTTAGGCGACCACACCAAGGAGGAAGACTGGGAACAAAAAGTTGGCCAAAAAGACTTGGTGGTGGTGGTGGTGACGACGAAGAAGGCGAATTGAAAAAGGAGGAGAAGACGAAGAAGAAGAAGAAGAAGAAGAGAGACAGAGAGAGAGAGAGATTTTAAAAGTCATTTCCTTCCATGCCATTGTCAAGTGAAGCTGCTGATGTGGTGGTGCTCTGATGTGGAGAACTTGTTCAAAAGGAGAATAACTACTACTGCTACGGATCGTTCTGTCTTCTGGGGAACTTTACACACTCACTCACAGCTGCTTCTGCTTCTCTACTGCTACTGTACTGGAGGGAAATTAGCAAGTGATTGGATTGAGTACTACTTGGCTGTAGTATAAATCCTTCTTCGTGACAGTCACCGTCGTCCTTTCGCCCAGTTTGATCGTGGTTGGGACAAGGGCGCGCGTGTGTAACTCTACTTTGACGACCCTACGTCGTTGAGCTTACGACATTTTGAGTGACATTATTCTTATTATTATTGTGGCTGTTGCTGTTGTTATTGCTGCTGCTGTTGCAGTTTTTGTTGTTGTCGTTGTGAACAAGTTATAGGAAGGTAGGGAGCAGCTCCCAGCCTTGTTGTTTTTTGTAGTCACCCCAGGTGCGTGGAAGGAGGGAATCTATGTAGCGTGGCAAATGGGGTGTTGGACAGCGAGAAGAGTTTTGTAATGGAGGAAAGAACAGGATTCGCATTTCAAGTGCACACACTCATGCTCCATAATTTGCCGCGCACTCGTTAATTTCCCTCTTTTTTCCTGCTTCCTACTCTGTGCCCCAAACGGTCAGTGAATCCTCGTTCCCTTATGGCAGGGACTTTTCTCCTGCCGAACCATTCCTAGTTTGGAGGACGAGTGTGGTGTGACTGGTGGGTATTGTTTTTATATCCGAGGCGGGAGCCGAAGCTGTGGGAGTCAATAACCCGGGCAGCCCTCGCCACTCCCTGCTGGACGTTGCTGAAAAGACGACAGTTGTCGTGGTGGTGTGAGTCCGTCCGCGGCTTCGTTACTGTCTTCCCGTCAACTGACTCCCCAGTTAGAATTTACACACACTAGTTTTGGAACATTCCGGCGGCAGTGGTGGGAGAGTTCTGCGGCGACTGTAGGGACGCGGGCCAAAAGGACAGGAGGCACTAGATAAGGGAGAGAGAGACAAGTAGAAGAAGAGACTGAGGTATAAGAGGGAATCCCTTATAATTTCATGACCCAAAGGCTAGAGATTTACATGAGATTACTCCCTTCATTCCTATTCGTCCTCTTTTGAACGGAGGCCAAAACCGTGTGAGTGAGAGGGAGCGTCCTCGTTGACGGCCATCTTCCCCGCTCCTTCCGTCGGAGTTCCACTCATATACCCGCCCCGTGGAGGGAACGCTCCGTGTGATGTGAGATAATGGTCCCAGCTCTCCTTGGATTTCAATCAAATTCCGATCATAACTCTCTGGCCCACCCTGTCAGTCTTGAAGCCATCTTCGTCGTCGCCTCTGCTGCCACCGCCCTGGTCGTCGACTTGGCGAAGGAATAAAAAATAGGAGGAGGAGGACGCCTGCCAGAAGTACTGTTAGTCGAGGCGGTGGTGGTAGCCGCCGCTGTGGAAAGTGAATGAAGAACCTTGCTACACCGCTACTTGTGCTAGGACTGCAACAACTCCTCGTACCCACTACCACATTATTAACCACGCTCATGTGAAGAGCAGCTGGATGATTTCTTTCTTTCGGATCGCTGACTGGTGTAATATTACTACTACTACTCCGAGTATACTACTACTATACTACACTGTGTAGTATGTACCAGGGGCTGATAGGGAGAGGTTTATGTCTACTAGCTGCAGAGGACTGGAATGAATTAAGCAAAGTCTTCAATCTGGCGTGACGAAAGAATGGGACACTAAGTTATAGGCTCCCGCCTTTCCATATAATCCACTGTGTGTGTGTGTGTGTGTGTGTGTGTGTGTGTGTGTGTCTGTGTATGAATTTGTGTGTGGGCATCTGTGTACATACACTCTGCGGTTATCACGCGTTTCAACGAGTGCTCCGACCAGAAGACTAACGGTCGGGGTAATAGTCGGAGTAACGACGGTGGAAGAATAAGCGACGGAAGCGGAACGAGGGAGCGAGCGAGCGAACTAGCGGGAGAGTAAGTGAGAGAGAGGGAGCGAAGTGGGGGGAGGGAGAGAGAGGCAGATCCTGGGGAAACTCGGATGCCAAAATACAATCCAAATCTTCTGCCAACAACTTGTGAAATGCATTGGATGTGAAATCCTTTTTGGGATCACTCGTTCAGTTTACGGATTAATTATCTTTTACTCACTCACAGTAGTGGAGTAGCTTTGATCTTGGTAGCAGAGTCCGCTTTTTACATTGTCATCTGTACGGCTGTAAATTCTCCGTCATCCTTTGATTCTCAGCCAGTGTTCAAGCTCTTGTCGTACACGGTCGATTTGCAGGAAGAGATATAGAGAGACGGGGGGAGTACATGTATGCGTGTGTGTGCCTGTGTGTAAAGTAAGTGCTTCACTCCAGCTGACAATAGTGAGAGGGAGAATTGTATTTGTATGTATAAATAAATAAATATATATATATATATATATATTTATATACATGTATGTAGGGAATGGTCCAGAGTAGCGTATGTTTTTGAGTGAGTGCGGTGGAATTGGAACAAGTTTACTTTGAACTACAGCCGCAGTTCTCTCCCCCCATCAGGTGGATGGTGGTCGGAGGAGCGTGAGACCGAGCGGATTCAGTGAAGAAGAGTGAGTCAGAGGAAGGAGAGGGACAAGCAGAAGTGGTCGTTGTTGTTGTCGCCGTCGTCATCATCATCATCATCATCGAGTCTCCCGCAAAAATGCAGTCACCCTGGGTATTTTTTACCTCAGCCCTCTCGAATCACCATTCGGGAACGAAGCCAGTCACTCCCGGGCTCATCCCAATCAACTGTCCGCCCGCGGGTGCCGCACCGTTGCTGTCAGCTCCAGTCCCGTCCCTCGGAGCTTTCACAGCTGCCGCCGCTGCCGCAGCTCATCATCCTTCACAGATTTTACTGGCAGCCGCAGCTGCAGCCTACGGCCAACAGTGTGCCGCAGCATCCCTTCTCCACCAGCAGCAAATTCCCAATGGCAACTATCACATGAAGGTTCGTTTGTCAGTTAGTTTCTCTGTTTATCTGTGATTGTGGATAATAGGATACGCAAACATATAAATATATATAAATATGTGGATAAGATATGTACAAGACAATCGGCTGTCCAATGGACAGCCTCATCCCCCTAAACTATCCATACCGAAGGGTGTATTCCTACTGAAAATCCCATCGTTTTAGCTGGAGCAATCGAGCAGAATAGAAGTATGATGATGGACTGAAAATAATACGGACTGTAGCACTGATGATTCCACCATGAGGGTTTTAAACTTTGACCTGGTGGTTTGTGACTGTATATGAGAGACTGGCAGGATGGAAAGTGTCTGGATAATTTATCGGTCTACTACCGAAAGGTACATTAGGCCTACCGGTTCGGTGAGTAGTTACGGAGAAGAGAAACACTTAAAAAATTAGCGTCGTTATGATTACCAAAGTGATCCACAGTAGTCGTAGTGTACTTACACATGCGTGTATTGTGTTTACATTTACACCCTCGTCTGAATTAGTTCGTACCCAATGTGGTGGCAGGAGGAGCAACTTTTCTTCTCATTTCAAATGATAAGGGGGATGTTAGGGAAAAGAGGATGTTTCAGTCGGCGCTGGCCTTCGCTGTGGTGGTAAATTTGAAAGGACTCCAACTGTTCCCCTCCAGAAGCCTCACATCTTCATTTAAACAAAACAAATTCAATTTATTCCAAGAGAAGAAGGGGGGTCGGTCAGTGTCTGTGTAGGAGGCGGGAAGGAAGGAGTGGAGGGGGGGGGGGGAAATTAAGGTTGTAGCACGCCTGAGTGGGACGGAGATATTGTGAAAAGGCCATTATTGTACGTTCTCCTGCGGGAGGAGGAATATCATATGATTGGAACTATAAAGATAACGGAATAATATCGGAGCTGGGGAAAGGAAACGCGTTACGAGAGTACTACTATGTGGCAAACCTGAGAGTCACATGCTGACCCAGCAGTTTTCGTTAGAGGACTCTACCGGGTTAAAGACTACCTGTCTATGTGAAGGGGCTTGTTCTCTACGGAGATGTGCGTGTGCTAGTGTATGTGGGTATGCGTGTGCATGTTGATCTGCTTGTTCACTTTTGTACGTAGAGCTGTCTGCCGGAGATAGTGTGTCTACAACGCCATATTATTTGCATCTATTTGGACGGATGCTTCTGCAACCGCAAGGGTGAATACTTGTGTAGGTTTTGAAAGGATTTGAACGGGATGGAATGAGTTAAACGTCCCCGTGTTGTATGGCCTGCCGTCGACGGGTGAAAAAGGGAAAATGAACTTCTCTGGACTAGCCATCGTCATACTGTCCCACTCCTCCGCGGTTCCAAGTTTCAAGATATCATATCATTACCATGATTACCATCACTCGGTGTTGTTATTTTAACTGACTGCGCAAGTCGTCGCGCTACTGTGTTCCCTTCGACCTCGTAATGGAGGCATTCGTAACGGGGTGATATTATGGAAACTAGTTTTCCTACGACTAGAAAAAGAAAAAACGGTCCGGTTCGGGCCGGGAGCGAGATAAACATGGAGAAATTTTCCTGATTACTACTAAATTTAGTAGCAGTAATATCTGGATGACGACTGCTAATGCCATGCATCTACAGTTTTATTTCCTATTTAAAGGGGCCATAAAGTGTTTTAATGGCAGTTACTAAAACCTGCCTCTTCCACCTCTTGAGATCACGACTACCCTGTTAGCCCTGCTTGACAGTTGAGTTCTGGACATGTGGTAGTAGAATATTGGGGAAGTACTGTATGGATGATTTGTGAAGCATGGCAGAGGGTGGGAATGTGCGCATTGAGACTGCACCCTAATCCGCTCCTCGCCTCGTATAGTTGCGAGTGAATTTGAATTGGTGGAGCAGCGGGGTAATTGTAGTAGCAGTGCTGGTGGTTCTGACTTCGGAGGTCCACTACAGTCATAAGAATATTATCTATCTGTCGGTATGGGCCATTAGGTTCGATCAAGATTACCGTTTAAGTTGGTGATTTTTTTTGTAACAACCAATGGTTTATTCAGGTAAAAGTAAGATTAGTTATCAGATACACGAGCAGGTAGAGTGTACCTTCCCGCGCTATTGCCAACTCACCCGGCTCACATCCCGTGCTTCATTTAATGGCCCCACAGCACTATTCCCATTTCCCTCCCCCCCCCCATCACTTCACTCTTCCTTCCCCCACCGAAACATTTCAACCCCATTGGTGTGTAGAAGAGCTCTGCGTCAAACCCAGTGACCATTTCCTCACACCATGGAGCCAAAGTCTCGAATAATAATGCAATGCCAGAGCACCTCCTCTCACGGATCCCACTACTGTTTTACGGCCCCTATCCCTGTCTGGCAATGTGTACTGAGAGTTGACAAACAGTATTTGACTAAAACTGGACCTTCCTTATTTCATTCAAGGTCACCAACCTAAACGATCATCTTGATCAAAAGAAATGGCCCACAGCGTTAGCTAGATATTATTCTTATTACTTCAGTGGACCCCCGACGTCTTATTATTACAATATTATTAATTATTACTAGTTATAATGGAGTACTCTTAAGTATCTGCTAAAAATAGTCGGAATAGAGATTTCTCTGTCGAAGTGAGCCTCTCCCATTGTTCTAGAATGTGTATGTCAGAACTTCAGCCTTTATAAATACATTTTGGTAAGTATGAGTTTGAATGACGAGGACAGCGCTGGAGACCTGTGTTTATCAACCGGCCCTAAGCTGGTGGGTGACCCAAACTTCCATCTGTACAGACTCGGACTGGCAAACATCTAGCCACGTGACCGACTCCAATGCTACCTGAGTGTAAAAGGTGTACGTCCGCGGGAAGGTACACTCTACCTGCTCGTGTATCTGATAACTAATCTTACTTTTACCTGAATAAACCA
>VYYI01002341.1:0-15242 GCA_021029175.1 Bilobella aurantiaca
TGTCTGACCCTTGACCTTATCTAGGATCAAATCTAAATAGGGATGTTGCGGTTCCGTTCCGTTTTTGTTCCAATTTTTTTGAAAAAGATATTGTTGTTCCGTTTCAGTTTCGTTTGTGTTGCATGTTGGAAACGTAACTGGACCAGAAAAATTAAGTAAATTGCTATCTCACGATGATACGATGGTGAGAATAAATCTTTTTTAAAACATGATTTTCTGTAATGCCAGAGGTTGCTCGTGTCGCATATATGCTAACCATATGCAAAGTCATGATTTGCCCTTCATTGGATATCAATTGGTCTAGGTTTGGTTTTGTTTAAACCCTTAAGTTTGGCAAGAAAATAATTACGACTTGCCATGGAATGGTCTCAAGTGTTTGCGTTTTTTCAAAATCAAAACTAAGCCATTTTGGTACACCAAAAATAAGATGATTTTTAAAAGAAGTGAGAAATCCTACTACTCAAAATTTCAAAAAAAAAGATTCGTGAAATCTTGAATTTTGAAAACCTTATGAGATTTTACAAGCGAATTTCTGAGATTGATGTCCCCCTTTTGTGTATTTTATTAATTTTATATACCGGAATGCATTCCTACTGTGCAAGTATATAATGTGTTGGCCAAATGTTTGATGAGAACATTGAAACTCAAATAATTTGTTCAAATTTTGATGAAAACATCGAAACTCGAATAATGTATTCTGTTTTTGATGAGAACATCGAAATTTCAATTATCGTTCATCAAAGAATGAATGTTTATTGAAATTTTCCTATATCAGCTATATAATATATTGACCATATCCTGGTTAAAGAGGGATTACTTTAGTTTTTTTTTATTAAAAAACGGCAACAATGGTTATTTATGGTCTAGCAATTTTAATCTGGTACCTAAAGTGCTTCCCTGTGCTAGGAGTGGTATGTCTTGCTAATCTGTCACAATTGGAAACAGAAAATCTTAGACAAATTCAAGCATTTCTGGGCCGGCCAGTTTGCATGACACAACATGTAAATTTTTCCTAAAGCGCACTATCCCTCACGATCCCTAAAAAAACGGATTTTTGTAAAAAAAAAAAATTAGTTAAAAATATTTGGGACAACCGGCGAATTAGCAACTACCAAGTTCGCTTCGAATTGATAGATTGTTTGATTTTCAGAATCGAAAAGAGTAGCTAAAATTAGCCCCCATAACCAAGGGCTTTCACTGGTTAAAGCGTTGGTTATGTGTTGTAATCTTAACTATGAAAATCGGGTCTTCACTTTAATTGTTGAACATCTACAAGACATATTATATTTTCCATCAAAAATTTTAGTTGGAAATAATTTAAATGCTAAGTGGGAAAACAAGTTACGTAAATTATTTTTCTAGTTTACTGCTTTCTACTGATTTACAAAAAATTTCACCATAAGTAGAATTATAACATAGAATTACCTGCTAGCCACCCCACGTGAAGAGTTCCCCGCCTAGCAATTACCTTAAGCTTAATTTTTCTTATGGTATAATAAAATTGCATATTAGCATACCTAGGCTTTTTAGCGTACAAGTTGCGTTAAATAGGCACAAAAGCTCCAATCTACATAGGGCCTTTACCAAGGTACAGGAAAACAAAATACAAAAAACGTGTTCTTTGGATAAGTCGATATTTTTGGAATGTAGCATGCTTGAATGCATACGAGTGATACACTTGTAATGCCTGTATGCCTAGATTTAAACGCTCAAAGTCAGCTATGCTCATGCTTAAAATAATGCAATTAAGAGTACATAAATCTCGACTTGTTCGTTTGGACACTCGATTTGACATTAAAAGCAACAATATACAATGCACGTTCCCTACATCCTAGGGGAATGGTAACCATATGTAATGTATATGTTGTAAAAGCAACACGCACTACTTTTTGGTCAATTAGGCCTGATCATTTCCAAAAGTTTCTCTGATTTTAGGCAGGAGAAATTCGTGTTTTAATATGGAATACTTAATGAGGTGATTGAATTTAAAACATTTGAACTATTTTGACAGAAAACTCTTTTACAGTTTAAAAAAAATGCTTTCTCCAGCTTAACATAATTAAAAATTTGCACGAAATCTGGCAGCCGCCATTTGTCAAACAGAAGTTAAATGAGCTTTTATATTTAAATTGAGTATCCACAACCTAAGCTCTGTCCCTCTCTACCACCAATCCAAAAACTGGGTTCGAACCTCGCAGTACGCCATTAAGAATGTCTTTGCCAATATTTGCAACTATAGCTACTTTTTTGCAAATAAATTGTGCATGCCCGTCTTTTTGTGATTAGTATGCACAACGGAATATATTTGGAATTGACGAGTAAGGGTTTGCTAAGGCCTCAACTGGCTAGTTTGCAGAGAGCGGTATGCAAATGCGTTCCTTCCTAACCATATTTTTACCCTATTCCTAACACATTGACTAGCTGTTAAGCTTGAATTTATACTTTGCTTCTTTCCATAAATGAAACTGGACATCACTCTATTGGGTTACTTCCATATAGGATATAGGAGCGTTATTTGACATTCCTGCAAAGCGGCTGGTCGAAATGAAGAGAGAGGGGAATGTGGTAGGAATAAGGACTCATTAGCATAAATGTTGTCATCTATGCAAATGAGGGCAGTCTTCTCAATTCTGACAAAGACTGTTGGGAAACCTATCGGGAACTTTCCATATCTTTTGTTTGTGTATGGCTAATCACGGAGATACGGGCATACACAAGGTCAGAGGCAAACCAATTCCTTTAAGGGAAAAACCAACAGCAAAGACTTTTTTTGTGGCTGGTTGGCGGGATTTGAACCCCAGTTCTCACGCTGGCTAGTGAAGAAAGACAGACACCCTACACCACTAGACCAACACCGCCAACAGGGTTACTTTCAATGTGAAGCTACTTTGTTAAATATTAACCTATAGTCTAAATGATTTTAGAAAATTATAGAAGAATAATACGTGTTTCAACAAACATTCAATTACTCTCAGTTGATAGTTTATGTTGCAAATAATTTCCCTTCATTACCATATTGATTTTCTGCATGTCGGCCGAGTTTGATCCAGGGGTTATGAACTTTTGTGTCTTTCCTCTAACCAGCCTAAGAACGTGATTTCAAATCCTCCGATCAGCCGCCAAAAAGTTTTTATTATTGGCGTTCTTCTTAAAAAATTACCTTATTGCCTCTGATCCTGTGCCGTATCTCCGTGATTAGGCATAGTCAGAGGATATAGAAGTTACCGATACCGAAACCGATATTTTTCCCAATAGCCTTGTGAGAATTCAGAATCCGATTCATATTTGCATACAGTATGCTAATTAGTCCTTCCTTATCGCTAAAAACCTAAACCTGAACCTAAAACCTAAACCTATCCGCTACCCACTCCCTCACATATTGACCAACGTCGTTGCAGGATTATCAAATATCGCTTCTTAATTTTGTGCATGTCGAATAGGAGAAAAATGTTACCTAATTTGTTTTTTTAATTTTCTCTCTCTGCAATAATTCGACAAATATATCGCAATAAGTAAAATTACGTGTTAGCCACCCCACGGGAAAGACTCCCAGTTTAGCAATTTCCCCATCCTTGCTTATTACACAAAATATATCAAAATACTAGTTTTAGCTTCTATAGCCTATGCTGGTAAGGATAGTCACTAATGTACAGTTTGCCTCTCATGGACCTACAAAGAGCTTCTTCTACAATTCGACAAGGGGCAATGCGTACTTGAAATGAATTGCTCAAGAACGGAAGCGTCGATTCAAAGCAGAGTCGCATAAGCGTAGTGGCCAAAAGCGCCGAGACCAAAATAATTAGCCTTTGATCATGTTTTTAATGCAATCTTGGCTTAAATTATATTTTAATGATAAAACTTAATAAATATAAGTAAAAAGTTTTGTTAAATTTAAAAATAACTATTTAAATTTGCTAATAATTATAAACTAATAGCAAAATTTGGTCAACCCGAAAGCATAATTAAATTTAAACTATGCATTGCATTTATTGTTTCTTTGTATGCGTCATAAAGTTTACAATTGGGCGGTTACAAATCATCTCCAAATAGTAAAAGCATTTGTTTAACTCAATTTAAGTTAAAATTGTTAATTTGAAATCAATTAAAATAATTCTGCGTTCAGACCGTTTCCCCCTATGTGCCCTATAATTTGACTCTTATTTTGATACATCCCAAAATTGTTGTTTGTTGCTTGTTTTCCCAAAATTGTTGTTTGTTGCTTGTTTCACTATGTTACTGAAGTAGTATTAACTCAAACGTTTGTATATCATGACGTTTGCATAATTTTAAGAAACTAGGCAATAAGCTTAATTATTATTTTGGTTAAGTTTAATCATGTATGCCTATGTTTTGTAAATTTGTAAACATGATTTCCAACAGTAATGCAGGTAACTAACTCAGGCAGAAGAACCTATGTTGTTGAGGCCTTTCGGGTATGAGTGCGGAGTTGGAGACAATGCTTGCTTTACATTGCACGAGAAAAAGTCTTGTGTAATTCTTCTAACAAAAAATTAAAAAAATACCTTTTCCATCCCAAGCAACAGCCTCCAGAATAATAAAAGTATAAATATTCAACCCAACATATTATCGAAGATATTGTGCCGCTTCGTTTTGTTCTCACAATACTGACTCCCTGAAATATTTATCAAAGCATGGATTATTCAAAGAGGATCCTGACTTGCCTGTTCGTTCTGCAGGGCTTTCTCATCCTAGCTAAGGTAAGCAAAAATAAACAAACCACACTCAAATAAGTACTCTTAATAAGCTTTGTTGAAACGGTAAACTCAAGTAGCGGAAATAGGTAAACTTATTATGAGAAACAGCTTTTGTAGGAATTACTTTTTACGGTGGCTTGAAATAATATTTGTACCTTGATCTTTGACCCTCACTTTGGCGGTCAAACAAACGTCTACTTGGAAATACAGAAAGTTATATTTGAAAACAAATATGTTGAGCAGTTTCTGAGATAATAGTGATATCCAGACATATATTTATACAGAACAAAAATGTAGGTTTCTCTTGGCCTTCACACAATTCCCTTTCACTTAATTATTTTCAGAATCACTGTATTAAGTAAGGAGAGTTAGCTCATATTTTTGCCCTGTCCTTCCGTCTATCCGTCTGAGTTTCACAATTATATCATAAGCTGCTCAAGATATCCCAAACCAATTTTCAGATATGAGGTGATATGATATCCGGCAAAGTTCAAATTTATTATTGTTTTACTGCAGTTATTTATTTGTGGGTTAATGTCAGAAATACCATCCTATGACAACAGGAAAATTGATGCTTATAATAGCTATTCCTCTTATAAACGGAAACAACACTTGTATTGGAACCTTTTTCTGTTGTCCTTTTGAATACCATATTGTCCCCTAGTTTTCAAGATTGACCTTTCAAGGTTTAACAGTAATTTTGCTCGAAACAAAAGCTTTAGATGATTTCAATGACACCCAATAATTGAGAATAACTCGTCCTCAAAACTACATTACCAGCTCAAACCTTACTTTTACATTTAACAATACTAATAGTTCTAGTAACTTCAATACTTTCTATAATTTTCCCAATTCCGCTACTTGAGTGTACATGTTCTAACGCCGTTGTTACGCTTACTTTCCAACTTATAGCTTTTGTTACTAACATTTCATTATCTGTCATTATCTGTAATACTATTTGTCTTCATTTTCTACTAGTACACTTCATAGTTTGGTTTTAGTATATTTTAGTTTAAACACAAAGCGTTGAAGGGACCAAAACTGTTCCTTAGAAATTACAATATACACTACGGTCACCCCCTTGCTTTTTAAACTTCAACCTTGCTCTAACCTAAACCTAAACCTTTTTTAAAACCACTCTGTGCAAATAAATGTAGTGAAGGTGAGGCAAGCAGTTCCTTCTAAAAACAGGAAAATAAATCAAAATTTTACTGTTCTCGGACGAGCTTGTTTGACCAATTACATCATATAAATCTGACTTTAGCTATATTTCCACCTAAAGGAATCGGAGTTGCCCGAGAGGTTAGAGCATCAGTCTCTCTCCCCTAGGCGCCGGAGATCGAATCTTACCATAGGCATACATTTATGTGTGCCTGGGTATCTCGATCCGCACCATAAAACAACGCTGTTTCCGATAGCAGTGACCGAAATATGCCATTTTCGTGCATGCTCGGCGTGAGTCTCACTATCTTAAAAAATAGGGCTCCCTGTTACAAACATACATACATATTTCCACCTTCTATTTCAAATTTTTGTTGTAAAGGGCTCTTGCGATCTGAACGACTTGGGAGATGCAGTAAATTGCGAAGGTGAAACCATTTCGGACTTGGAGTCAGCACTACTAAAAATCCCAGGCAAAATAAAATCAAAACCTCTACTCTACGTGACAGACACAAAGGTTACAGAACTTCAGGCTAATACCACTACCACAGCCTTTAAAGTGCTCGAGATGTGTGACAACAAAGATTTGAAGAGAATTGACCCCTTTGCCTTTCCGTGTTCAATGACAGATGTGGAAATATTAAACAGCCCCAATTTGGGCAACGGTGTCTGGGAGTTTGTGTCGGAAATGTCTGCGATGGAAAATTTAGATTTGGTGAATGTGGGTCTCACAAGTGTTCCAGCCAGCGCCTTTGAAAAGTGCAAACATATTTCCTCAATTATTCTTTCAAACAATAGCATAGTTACGTTTGAAGCACCGCTGTATGGATTGTCATTGAGAACGTTAGACCTACAAAACAACCAACTCAGTCAAATCTCTTTTTCAGATGACGTCTTCGTAGGTGTAGTGTGCATACGGTATCTGGATCTGCAGGACAACGAAAACATGACGCAACTCAAGGAAACACAATTCAAACCACTCTTGGAAGTTGCAGAAACAGTCTATGTAGGGAGAGGGGACACGGATGGCGACAATTACATGCAGTGCAAGGGCGCAGACTGGCTCTGCACTAAAAGTAATAAAGGAGGCTTCCTCTACGAAAAGGTGATTGGCTACATGTGCGTAGAAGCTGAATTCGAGGCGATAGCCGACTACTGCAACTTTTGCCGCCAAGCCACTAAAATTTGAGCAGCACCCTGTACTCTTACTCTGTAGTGTAACATTGTTGTTGGAAAAATAAATGCATACCACAAACATTTCTGTCTAAATGTAAAACTAAATTTAAAATGTTTTAAATTTTAAAATGAAATTCTGGAGAGTTTGACTTTAGAACAAGAGGCTTATGTGATGAGTCATCACTTAAGACGCTTACTCAAAATTGCAATTTACAGATTGTTAAAATATTGAAGAAAAAATAAATAAAACAATTGGAATAAAATTGATTTTTTTTTCAAACTTTTGAAAAAAAAAATTGTCAATCAAATAAATGACGGCACAGCACTGTGGTCAAAATCAATTTGGAAAAGAGATTCTCAGAGATTTCAATCACACGTATTCATCACACACGGATGTGAATAAATGTCCAATTTATTGGTGAAAAAGTAAATGTTGATAATTGAAGTTTTTTAAGTTCTGTTGTTACAATGCCAGCGGCATGTGAACAGGCCATGATGAGCTTCCTTTGTAAGGTGGCGTAGTTACAAGGGGTAGAATAGGCCGAATACCCCGGGCAGAAGCATCAGGCCTAATGTCGCCATACCAGCTGGTGCTGGCAACAGCACTCCTGCACGATGTCATTATGTGGTCACTGGTCATTGTGGCAATACTCTTTCTTTCTTTGCCACTATATTAAAATATCTTGTCATAGGGACGTTTCTTGGATTCTTAGTAATTAGATGGTTAGTTGCAGCGATCCAGCAGCACTCCTAGTCATCTTATGCTGAAGCACCGAAGGGATGTTCCATGGGTAAATGAAATGGTCAAAATGCAATTCTTTATTAACTCCGAAGAATAGTAAGTAATCGTATCCTCCCTTTGCTTCCTGGATGTAAATATCCCCTTCTCGCAGTAATGCGAAAGCTGCAATTACGTTTAATTAATTAAAATCTTTGTTACTTGTTAATATGGAATTGTGATACTCCCCACTTGTCCCTTAAGTATCCCTTTCCCCTTAAGTAACGCATCGCGTCACTTGCCCCACAAGCCTTGTGACTCCACGGCGCGCTGTGTCCACTCTAACTCTAGGGACCAGAGGCTGGCAGCCCTTGCCCCTCCTCATGTCACACTTCCCATGCCGCACACACACCCGCCATTTCCTCTTTCCCCGTGCCTGGCCACGAGGGAAGAGAGGACACAGGAGAATCACCAGTCACGTCCCAGGCTCTTCCCTCTCCGCATCTCCAGTCACAGCCTGGACTTCGCCATCGTCACTCCAATGGACCAGGAGCCTTTGCCAGCTGTGACCCTTGACCCTCTTTTGTACAGAAGTACACTCCCCCGAGAGTATTGTACCGCTAAGTGACCTCCTTAAGGCTCCCTCGTCGGAAGCCACTCCCGGAGGACCCCTTAGCGTATTATACATTTAAATACATTTATTTGGTTGATTCTGAGCATTAATAAAGGTGCTCTCACTTCCCCTTAGATTGTGGCTCATCGTCATCGATTCATTTGCATTTCGTAGCGGACTCCTTCCCGCTAGATCATTGACCCCACTGCAATGACCTCTGGATACTCGGCGAGATGACTGGTCCACAACATAGCCCAAGAACCAAATTGAGCCCAACTAGCGACGCATACACAGCATTCATAGACGGTTCTGCAGTGTCATTGATGGAAATCAAAAGGAAAAAGTCCATTTCCTAGCCCAGCAATTTACTCATGCATTTTTTTTCAAAGGATAAAAGCATTATACAAAAAAAATAAAGCAATCTAGCAAAAATATGGATTTCATGAGCAAAGCAAAGCTATATTAGCATGAGAAATGCAGATTAGAGATTTGTATAGCAAATCCACCATGCTTAAGGTTCAGAGACATCTTTTGGAGGAATAATGTAGTGTGTATTTTTTTAATTTTGTTTAACATCTTAGTGAGTATCTCCCTGTTCCAAATAATTGGAATACGTTTGAAGACATGAAAGGAAAAGGTTATCTAAACTCCTTTTTTAATATTCTTCTTTCTACTGCTAAAGCATTACGATAAGTAGAACTACGTGACAACATTAGCGATCTCACGCACGCCAAAAACTCCTTTGCCTATCGATTTCCAAAAACTTTTCCAAAAATTTAGCAATTTTCAGCTCACCTTGAACCGTACTTAAAGTACCTGAGAATATGAATCGTGGCCAAGGGCCCACCGAAGGCCTCTTCTACAACACGATAAATAAAAGGGCTCATACCATTTGAAAAAGTGGTACTTATGTCTGGTCTGATCCACAACAAGCAATGGTGACAAAGTGTTTGATTCAGAGAAAATGGGGCTTACGTATACATCATATCTCTCATTTAATGTTTTTCTTTCTCTACGAGCTCCGATGAAAAAGTGGGATACAAATAGGATAACAAGCTAAGACAAAGAACTGGGATAAAATAAACTAGGATAAAGAACTGGGACAAGAAACTTGGATAAGGAACTGGGATGAACACCTAGGACAAGCAGTGGCATAAGGAACTCGAAAAAAGCTTCTTGTTCTATAACTTCTAGTAATTTACAGTTTGTTTAACCTGCCCTAAAGCTTCCTTAACTTCGACAGTATACAATGCTTTTTGTTTGTGTTTTGTTTATATTTATGCAAAACATGTTTACTTATGTTCTAGCCTCAAGCCATAAAAGTAAAAGATCTGGAATGCTAGTTTCTAGAATGTAAAACAGTTGTTTAAAAAAAGTAAAAAAAAAATGGAATTGAGTTTTATAAGAATCTCGAATAAAAAGGATAGTCAGTAAAAGGAATTGTTTGTGTCTACACTTTGGTCCACCTTCTGTCATTTGTTTGTGGTTGGCGAAGTACAGCCCCAACAACCGAGCCACCTTTGAGGTCATCAGAGGTCAAGAGGTCAGGGAAAGAGCGTTATACTCTTGCATAGCCCTTGACAAATAAGTTGTGGGTAACTTTTTGCAAAATTCAAACTAGTTGATTTTGCATTGTTAGTATAATGAAGTTAGTGTTCTGACCACAACAGCGATCCCTCCAAATCACGGAGTTTCCTCATTGCTCCAAGTACAAGTGGAGAGAACTTAGCCCCGCAGATATTTCCAGATGCAGCTACAAACTTCACATGTACCTTTAGCAGCCGTCGTTTTATTCCAGAGGTGCATACTTCATCTGCTGCATATTGTGTGCCCTTACATTGTAGATGAAAAGTTTTCGCTCTCGGATTCTTTCGGAAGCAACTTCAGGTAAACGGCCTTGACCTTAGACGAATAATCATCACGGCTATTATGCAAAACCACTTTTTACACATCTCTTGGCAAGCAGCGCAGACCTTTGCCTGATAACCAAAATATAATTCAGCAAGTAATCAATTTAATAATATACATATACAGTATTTGAAAACAATGGTATTATCCCGCTGCGATGGTTGGACTCCAGGACGAAAAGGTGCTTTTCGACAATGGGATTTATTATCCATATTTTTGTTTTGTCTAGCTGATTCGTCCTTTGTTGTAAGAGGGTTCATTTTCCTGTTTCTATTTACGATCATTCGGGAAGTTTTGGCTCCCGTCAATAACTTAGAGCGCGAAGTAGCTTTTATTATAAGTTATTAGAAACTAGCCGATTAATTAACCCAAACTCAATGTTGCTAATATCACGGACCATTACTAAAAATTGTAAACAAGAAATAAAAAGAAATGAAATGATCGAGCGATTTGCTCTTGTCTAATGTTCATGGAGGTTTGCAAGGCAGGTGGCGCGAGGTAATTTTTACTTTTTTGAAAATAAGCCAAATCAATTTTTTTTTCAGCAAACACTTATTCCACCACACTTCATCTCCTATATTTAAAAAAGAAAAAAAAATGCTATTTTTTCCACAAAATAATATTTCTTTAGATAAATCATCTACATACTCCGAACAACACTTTCAATGAAGAAATAATCAAAAATTATAGTTTTTTCACCAAAATTTAAAAATCATATTTTTCATCGAACCATTTTAACACGTAATTCATTTTTTGATTTCTTTTTTGAATTTCGAGTATTTCCACATTGGGGGGGGGGGGGTCGAATCGTGAACATGGCCCGGCCTGGATCTATTGGAAATGAACCAAACCACGTGCACTATCAGCACTTCGAGGCTTATTTCGAAGCCTTGATTTGACGAAGGAAACGTCAACTACGGTCGATTGCTCTTTAACGCAGGTCGCGTGATCCACAAATCGCATCCCAATGAGCCATAAATCTTGTTAGGGTCTTGCAACGAGGTTCAAGGTCAATTTCTCTATTAATAGTGAGTTCAATAGCTAATCTAAAGGACTGAAACTTCCCACTCATTTTGACCCTGAAACTGACCCCTGATACAGAAATTGGTGTTTTCGGGTATTGCATTTAGTACAGTACGCTACTCCACTAATTCAGCCTTTCTCTTTGTAGGTTTACAAATATTTGTAAATTTTAGCAAGGTTTGCCACTTTGTCTAATCAACTCCTCCTAAACAAGTTACTAGTCAGAACCAACTAACATGCTAGTTAGCAAGCATTCTTTTAACTTCAACGGATTTGATGTAGAAGAACTAAAGAAGTGGATAATCAGAATTTTTTAAAAATTCAGAATTGAATTCTTGTATAAATTCCGAATTGAAGGCACTATTCTTATATGGACCAATTTCCCAAAAAAAAACATACTTTTGTAAAGTGGCAACTTTGTTTAAATACAACTTTAATTAGTATTGCTGCCAATTAATCTTTACAAAAGTATACAACAAACCGATCAACCGATGCAAACGCACTTGATTCAAGTAGAGTATTCTACTGATCTACTTTCATACTAGAGTATAATAAAGCGATTTTTTTCTAATAAAAAAATTTCAAAAATCCGAGCTTCGGAGGTTTAGCCGTTAACCCTAATACACTCCTTAAAGTAGCTAATGCACTCCTTAAAGTAGCTAAAACGCTGCTTAATACATAGTAAAAAAAAATACTAGGACAAGAGGACTTTATTTTAATTTACTACAATACTGCAAAGGACTCCTATGCCCCCGTATCCTTAAAGACAAAAATCTTCGTACATTAATTCCCATCTATTGGAAATGAGAGAGAAAAAAGACAGGAGATAGGGAAAAGTACAGATAAAAAAAAACTAACTAACTTAACTGAACTAAACTAACTAAAACTAAATCTTAAATTTGAGCACTGGTTCTTCATTGTCATTGTTGGAGATGTACAAAGAATAATGTATTTCCTACAAAAATTGTAAGTTTTTGAATTTCAGTTGATAAATCTACTTGCAATAATCCCTCGTCAATACTATATTAAATTCTCGACGAATAAAAGAAGGTAGAGTTACCTAAATTATTTTTCCTCGTCTCTACTGCTCTACTCAAACAAAGTCACGTAGATGAGAAGAAGCCACCCCACGCGAAGCTTTCCCCGCCTACCAATTCCCACAAACTCACTTTCAATAATTTTATGAATTTGACAAAAAATCTAGCAAGCTATTCTAAGCATGCAGGGGTCCTTTAGGTTCAATTTCCTTTGATCATAATCAAGGACATTCACAACTAAGGGAACTTTAATGTAAAGCAATCTCTCAGGGATTGAGCGAAAAGATTTTCCTTGAGGATACTGGTGGAACTAGGTAAATAAAGAAAAGTGTGAGTTTAAATCACGCAAAAATCACCCATTTCATTTACCGTATTTCCTCGCGTATAAGACGCGTCTTATCTGAAAAATTTCAGACATTTTTCAAAAAAAAAATTAATTTTTTTTGAAAACTAAATTTGATATAGCCAAAATAGAACAAAATCATTATTTGTCTAGTGTAAGCTCGTCAAATCCGTCGAAAAAATTGCCCAATAAGTCATCTTCTGATTCCTCGTCTATTTTCATCTCGAATTGGGGGCCGCTTTCTTCCTCTGAGTCCGTAGTGGATTCATTTTCCATCATTTCTTGAGCAATTTAGGTTTGGAATTCATATTCAGTCAACGATCAAAAATTCAAAACTTAGTTTTGGCTGTCATTAAACTAAAACCATCAATTTGATACACAAAACAAGATTATCAGCATACTAAAGTGTTTAAAGCTAGCTTCTCACGCTACAACGGCTTTTGAGACAATTTCCGGGAGTGCGTCTTATACGCGAGGGCGTCTTATACGCGAGGAAATACGGTAAGTGAAAAGTTGATATTCAAAAATCACTATTCCCATTTCTAGCCCAAGAATTTGGAATACAAGCCTTAAATTTTATGGAATTACATAGACACCCCCACCTCAGCGCTGGTCTTTCCCTTTGTCATCAAAAATAGAAAAAATTGTGAAGAAAAAACCGTTATTATAGCGTAGTGAATCGGATTTATGAATATTTTATATTTTTAAGTAAACTTGGGTACAGTATAACTATATATTATGTGCATTTTAATCTTTAGTTCTCTGCATTCCTCTTAAATATATAGATTCATCATTTTCATTGTTCGAGACTTCAAAATAATAATGTATTTCTTAAACAGACTCAGCGATATTTGCCCATAATTTCTCGTAAACTTAAAATTTCTAAATAATGAATGAAGAGAAAAATTACCTAAACTATTTTTTTTAGTATTCTCTCTCTCTTCAGAGAAAATTTCACTATAACTAGAATTCCGTGTTATCTTAATTTAACCACCCCACGTGAAAAATTCCCCCAAAAATTTGCTGAATTTCGTGCTAAAAAAATTATTATTCTACATAACTTTTTTTCTCTCAACGTTTTCACAAATAAAAAATATAAAGCGTATTGAACAGTAAAGTTAGGTTAATTAATCTACTTAAAGCAAAACCTATCCAACTTCGTCAAAGCAATAAATGTATAAATACACAACACAAGATAGGATCCAAATAATAGTTTTTCTAACTTTTTCTTTGTCTTGTATTACCTCCCTTTAGCTCTGAAAACAGTTTTCAAGACATGGATTATTCCAAAAGAGTTATTGTCTCCCTATTTCTTCTTCAAGTCTTCTTCACGCAAGCACAGGTAAACACAAACAAATAAGCATATAAACAAACTACACATACTCTAAACAAGTCAATAACGCAAAGCCATCACTGTGCCCTGTCTCTCTAAATTTAACTAAATCTTCACGCAAATAGTGTGCCCTATACTTTTTTTGCCCAACATAACCTTAAAATATAAACTTTGCAACGCATTTATTGTCTCACTGACAATTCTTTCCTTTAATTAGTACAATTCTTAACTTAACCATTAACTCATATATAATATTTAACTCAATACGGAAAATGCTCCTATTGTGAGTTCGTGAGAAGGCGTTTGGGAGCGTTAGAGAAACGTTTAAAAAATTCACTTGAGATTCAGCACAGAAATAAGGGTTAGATTTTTGATGATTAACTCAGGATACATTTTAAAATAGGAGCGAAAGTGCAATCCTATATTCTACTTATAAGCCGCCTCGCCAAACCCAAAAGTAGTAGAGTGTTTGAGGGTAGTTTGGTGCTTTTTAAACTTAACTATTATTTCTACCTTTAAATCCTAACGTTTCTGAACAAAAGGTTAGGGTTGGATTTGATGCATGAGGGTAAAATTTTTAAATTTACTAAAAGTACCTACTATATTTGACTCTGATGTAGATTAAAAACTTAACTTTAAGTTTAGAAAAGTTATTTGTTATTTAATTGTTTTCAAAACTAAAAAAGAATGGTTAAATAAAATTATAATATGAAACAAAATGCCATCTAGGTCTGTACTCTCTTTGAATTAGGTAGCTAAGAAGTAGAATGCAGGGTTGCCATTTCCCGTAAATTTACAAAAAGTACAACCCGAATCACTAAATCCAACAATTAGGGCTAGCCAAAGAGGACCGTCCAAGGACAAGGAATTAATATTGAAATTCAAAAATCCTAGGATGGGCTTTTGGACACTTTTACCTCATGCAAACCTGACATTCATTCTACTTTAACTATACTTCTACTCCATTCTATTTTTCAAGGGCATATGCTCTCTGGATGGGAACATTGTAGCTTGTATAGGAGACCTATCGGAATTAAGCACAGCAATCTCAACAGACAAAAATGGGAAAGCAACTGAATTTGTCGTGCATGACACGCAGCTTGAAGTACTTCGGAGCAGTGCCGTCACCAAAGCATTCACAGTACTACGGCTGGTGGAGAACAAAAAAATGACGAGTATTGACGCTTCAACTTTTACGTTGTCTCTTCCGTCGGC
>VYYI01002342.1:0-15237 GCA_021029175.1 Bilobella aurantiaca
GGATGAGGAGATAAAGGAAAAAAGTCCAGTCACATCAACCTGAATGAAGATCTATCATTTGCGATTGACAGCTTGTTTACCGTAGATTTTCCAATCATCCTCAAATTTAGATTTACTTTTTTCAGGCCAAACTTTCCGTCATGTCTCCCTCCGTATTGTCACTCGGCTCCGCATGCCCTGCTATTGTAATGAGAACCCAAGCCTTTGGCTCCATCATTCTATATCATTCCCTTCCCCCCTATAGTTCACTTCAGGTGATTCCGCAGGGCCACTGACTATCATTATGAACCTTGCGATTCCAAGGCTCCGGCTCATATGAGCAGAACTGATGGTAGAATCAAATGAAGGAATTTTTCCGTAGTTGTACTGTGAGGATTTTACCAGCTTTTGTTCTCCAATCGTGTCCCTTGGAAGGATCAGGGCTGAAGGTTTGAACCGATGTGGTGTGTTTTTTTTTTACTCTGAGAATGTCTCCAGCACGGCGGCGGTGGCGGCTAATATAAGTCACCCTTTCGGCGGAACGAGCCTCCGCGGACAGACCATCGATACATCATGCATCCTGTCACCGCCATCACTTCTATCGCCTTTGGTCGTCAGCACCTAATTTGCCGGAGCAGGATGTGTCAAAAGAAACTGTCTATTCCATCCCGAGATTTTGCATAGTATCACACCCCACATGTCCCCACACATGCCATCGAGTCCGGACCTCCCATTTATATCTTCTCATCCCTTCACAACTATAAACCCACAACCACTGTCGTCGTCGTCGTCACCACCAGTACCACCACCACCATCACCACCTTTGATTCCAGTTTTTTCCATGCCTTCCCCCCAGGAGAAAGTCATTGCAGCATGACAGGGGGCAAGACAGTCCAGTGTGTGTATTCCCATGGAGGCAACGATGAGGGACATTGTAGTGTAAACATGAATATAATTTTCCCGTCCATTTTTCCATGACGACGACGACGATGACGACGACCACGAGTTTTTTAAGGAACCTTTTTTTTTTACCCCCACCATCAACCTCTCCATCATCCGGCCAGAGGCCTGGTCGTGAGGGCATTGAGTTTGTGACAATTTATTTACGGTGACCTCTATATGATTTGAGCCCTTTATACTGTATGCCTAACCCCGGAGCACCCGAGGGAAGGAAACACAGACAGAGGAGAGGCAATAAGTTTCCTCTCGCTCCTTCCTTCGCATAATTTTTTTTCACCCACCCCACAGGCTCCCCTCATCCTCCTCGGTTTGGCCGGAATTACGCAAGCGGCCAACTATGAAGGGGCATTATGTTACCCTCAATTGATTCGAGTAGTGGAGGGAGCGAGCTTTGCAGGCTCGACTTGCGAACCTCGGCCCACCATTATTATGACTCTCTACACTAACCGGATTAAAAGTTGATCCAAGCCGAAGACTCTGAAGGAATGAATTTTTAAAAAGTTCCCCGCCATTTTTTACCATGTAAACACACTACAGTCTGTGCAATTTCCCATATTCTTATTACGATCATACTGCCAGAGACTCCGGCGGGCTTGTTGAAACAACATATGCCAAAAGTCCCAGAACAGGAAAATAAAAACAATAAAGTACCAATTAGAAGTCAGTAAGGGTGGCAGGAGAGCATGAAAAATATAGCAACTTGTACCCCCATGCTCAGCCCGGTGTGGCTCATGCGGTGATGATAGCGGGAGTGGTGGTGGTGGTAGTAGTAGTAGCAGCAGTAGTCGTCGTCTTAGTACATGCTCCGTTCCGTCTGTGTATATAAATTCTCTACTGGAATATCCTGTGAAATTCTCACGAATTACTTCACCCGGACCATTGGGCAATAAAAAATAAATAGTACATGGGAGAGAAGTGGAGCGGGGAGTATATATATGTAGAGCATGTATACTTTTGGCTCCGAGTTACAACTTGGAGGTCCGCATAGAACACTGTGTGTATAAGTGTGTGTGTGTGTGTGCCTTGTGCCTCCCTCCGCCTCACTTTGCACACTTTGCATTTGATTCGATAATTTTGAGAAGGATATTAAAGGCATAATTTTAAGGCAGTTGTTGGTAGTAGTCGTAATTGGCTGCATGTAAGCTCCGTTGCAGAGGGAATGGGTCATAAATAAAAACTACATATGTACACATATACACCGTCCGCACACTCACACATCCACACACGCACACGCTAAGGGGATTTTCCGTTTCGCTTTCATCTCACCCCTTCGTGTTCCGCCTGGAGAAAATCTTTGCAAAACTTTCCCATCCTTCTTCCCTCTCTTACTCTCTCTCTCTCTCTCTCTCTCCCACTTTTTAACCCGCCACCACCACTCCCGTCCAGGCTTTCCCGAGATCCTCTCTCTCTCCCTTTGGCCTTTGGAGGGAGTTACAGTCTGGGCCATGCCATAGGAAATCTCATGCTATAGTGCTGCAGCAGCGCTATGCCCCCGTGTTTTAAGCCTGGGAGAGAGGGATGCCGGTAGGTTGTATTTTTTTTTTTGTTCTTTTAGAGAAAATTAGTAGGCGGAAATGTCCCTGGAGATAATTCACGTACTCTACTGTTCCAGTGACAACATAGACACCGGAGCATGCTATATGTACATGTGGACTGTAACCTCCCATAAAGTACAGTAGCATTCAAGCAAGTGAATATGGTTACGAAAGCAGGGATACACGGAAACCTAATGCAGGCAGTTACACACGCTTCCGCTCCTCGCCAAACAAGTTTCCGCTTCTACAGGACGTGTGGCCCGAGCCGCCTGCTACTTCATTAGATTTTATTGTCACACACATTGTGTTTAAGTGCGCAGAGGTGCCCACACATACACACACATACACACACACACACACACACACTGGCACAAATACACGGAGGTACACGGACGGGCACACACAGTGCTTTAGTGCTCACACACGCACACACGGAGTCATAGTGACTAAAACAAAGAGATACGGCGCCACATTATAAATTCATCAATTTAATTGAGCCAGTTGTCGCCACGACGGAGAGGAGTCGGCCGGGGGAGTCTACAAAGCCGTAAGTGTCATAATGCATCATCCACCTTGAAGACATTTGGGTGCGTTGGGGTGCTATACATGGACTATTATACCTGATGTAACGGACCATCATCAGCTCATGATAATACTCATGGCTCGAACCACTTGCTACATAGGTGGACTAATAGACTCAAATGGATATTTATAAGACACAGGCCAAGAGTCAGGAACTGGCCCAAGATAGACTCCTCGTGGATGAATTGTGAGCTGTTGAAGTTCAAATGGAGGCTATAAAACGAGCTCGGGAGGTGGAGACGGAGACGTATATGTGGAGCAGGGAGCATCACGTGGTTCACCGGCAGCAGCAGCAGTAGTAGTCGACGACCCCATAGACCTAATTGCATGAGCGACTTTTTTCCTCTCTGTGCCCACGTATAATGTTGTAGGTATACACACGGGCTTGTGGTTTGGATTCTTCACACACACACAAACACACGCACACACAAATACACACCATATGCCCCAAGCCACCACTACTCAAGTAATGGTTCCCCGGCCATGGCACAGATAATAATAATAAGGGACTGTTTGAGCATGAAGGAAAAGAAAGAATGGGGAGAGAGACGGAGCGAGCGGGGCAGGTTGACGAAAATTACAGGTTGTTTGTAAATTACATGGTTTTTACACGGGAAAAATGAGGGGAAAAAGAGTTGAGTTGGATTGGCCGTCATGTGGAAAAGTCTACGCCTTTTTTATCCCACTATTTCCCTCCGTCCGCATATGCATCCTGGCTTCCTCCCCGGGCCGAGCTCCCCACCTTAGTCACATCATGATTCCTATTCGGAGAGGCTAATCGCATTTTAATATTAACCCTGAATGTGAGTCAGAACGGCTACACAACAACAACTGCTCCTTCATTGGAATTTGAAAAGTGTTGTACGAAACCGTCATTTTCCTCCTCAATAATTTTATTTTTTTTTCTTCCCATGCAGTAATGTACATGCTCCCGCGGAGCTCCACAACTTACAAATCATATGGTTCTGTTCTACACACACACACACACTCACATACTCACATTTCCACGGGAGAATATGTCTCTGACTTGTCGATTTTTATTACAAGAGTTACACTCCATCCTGCCTACTGCGTGGGAATTCCATCATGCTCTCCCTGCGGTGGTCGTCCTCCTTGGCATCTCAAATATTTATTTCGATAGACCTGATTGCCTTCATTTATAGTACTTGTTGTTGTGGGGTGCTGCCGAGTGTGTGCCTGTATGTATGGGGTTTGTGTGTGCATTCGCAGGGGTATAGGCTAACGGAGGTATGTTACTATTCTATCGGAGGGATCTGTCAGCGATAAATAATACGGAAATTATGTAAAGCGTCAAAAGAACCGTCGCATTTGGTGGGTTGGAAAAACTAGAGACATGCAGAGCCACATAGACACAACTGCCACTTGAACAGACTGGGACGGGACGGCTAGGGCGCGGAAGAAGGGGCTGCGGGCTGCCATAAACTACAGCGAAAATATTGGGATATTATACAAGTTTCTTGTGTCACTTTCACATTGTCTCCCTCGTGTGCCACCACACACACACACACACACACACACACTCACATATGTACAGGCAAATGACATACCCTTACTCAAATGCCGATGCACACGCTAGCAAATAGCATGCCCATACTCAAAGGCACACACACAAACTAGCCAATAACATAAGTGTACTCAAACGCACGTACACACACTGGCAAATAATAACGTCCCCACAGGCACACACATGCACACATACGTACACCATTTTGTCCTCTGTTCAGAGTTTAAGGAAGCGCAGAGGAGCAGAAAGAGCAGCAAATCTCCCGAGCGCACACACACACAGACACACACACATACAAAATAATAAAGAAGCGAACCAAGTGTTGCACTTTGACAACCATTATGTAATGTTACAACAGACACGAACAAGTCTCTGCGCTTTGCTCCGCTTGCTGGGCGAATGGAACCGTAATACGAATAAGACTGCATCTCTAACCACATAGGGATGTACATGCTCCACACGCTTGCCTTCCCATACAGACACACACACACACACACACAATACAGACACAAACATAAATGAAGCCACCACACGGAACAACTTATGCTCCTTGCTCTTTGTTCCCCGTAAAATTAAATTCGTCAAGAAGATGAACGCCAAGTTGGTCCGTTGAATTTCGGAGGAGCGAGAGGAAGCGGCGGAGAGGAGGAGATCCTAATTGAGAAATAATTGTTAGCAAGGAAACCCAGATTTTTCATCATCCACCCACCAGAGAGTGCCTACAGTGTATACATATACACGTAGAGCCACAGCCCCGACACAGCCTGTGCCGTTTTCCTCGGTCAAACTCCACAATCTCCTCGTGTCATCCCTCAAAGTGCGCAAAATATCTTTGTGTGAACATAAATGTCATTCACCATCCGCAACCACGAACCACACACGCACACACATGCACAAACACACACTCATACATACATGAACACAATTTGACTGTGAGAGAAAGACACACACAGTGCATGCACATAGTCAGGAGATTCGGCCAATGTCCAAGAATAACTCGTTAGAATAGGGAAACTCTCGCACGCCTCCTGCCTTGGGTCATCCAACTTATTATGTCTCCCCCCAAAAGACTGGTTATACTCCCAGTTGTTATAAATAAATGGCTGTGCGCGGAAAAGTTGCATCATCCACATGCCCGTTCAAAAGTAGGTAAGATCTTGGGCACGATAGTGTAAATATATGTATGCACAAATTGTGGTGGAGCTATTGTTGACAGGACCCATTGTACTTGGCAAAAATAGGATTGTCCAAGGTGTAAATCTCATTTTATTGCTGACAGACCGGGATGATTCCTTATAAATATCTATGTAAAAAATCCTTAAATCTTCTGTAGGTTTTGTACTTTTTTTTTGAGGGAAATTAATTCTTTTTGCCAAGGCGGTCATCGTCACGTCGCGTTGACACATGGGGTGTAGGTAGGCTTTGTGGGGTGGGAGATAACCTGACGAGAAATTCTCGCGGCATTACCATCAACCATAACTCACAACACTCTCAGGCTTTCCAAATCCTGTCCATCCAACATTACATTTCTGTCCTACTCCGAGCAATGTATGGATGAATGGAATGTGATGGAAACTGAGGTGCGCAACTACTAGTCATTTTAATTTTTGTATAACTAAGGCAATTGTAATACGGCACAACTTTAACGCAATGCCAATACAGCACAACTAAGGCAATGCCAGACACAGCCCAACTGCAGCAATGTTATTTCCTCACGGTTAGCAATATAGTCACGCTACCTCCAGTGCAGGCTGTAGAAAATTCACACTGGAATCACCTGCAATATCAGTGCATTGCAAACAGAGTATTGTGGATTTTAAGTAGCAAGGATCAAGTCGTAGGAGTGAATCAATGGAGGAAATCTCATAAGGATTTATCCAGTACGGTTTTACAGATGGCAAAATGGATTAGACTATATGGAACATATGTATAATGGAGCCTTTAAGTGTGGAATATTTACGGGAATGGAAAAGGAGTGCTGAAGGAGTAAAAGAGAGAGAGAGAGAGAGAGAAGATGATGAGAAGAAAAAGGCAAAAGAAGGGACATTTTGGGTTGTTCTACACTTGACTCTCACTACTCTTATTCTCTCTCTCTCTCTCTCTCTCTCTTTCTCTTCCCCGTCTCTTCCTGAAGTTGACTCCACTTTTGGGGAATGGTTTTGTTCTTCACTTGCCGTACTTGGAAGTACCATATGTTGGTTGGATGTGGAGCCATTTCGCTTATGCTAACGAGTTGAACAGGCGACAGGAATCAAGAATTGTACCCCATTTGTAATCCTTTTTCCTCTGTCTCTACCCCTCATGCACACACATACACACACACTCTTTCTGGCTCGGCACTTTATACTGGTGGCACTGCTGCAGCTTGGACTGCTGCTACTAATACTACTACTACTACTACTACTAGTGATACTTACTTCTACAACTACAACTACTGCTACTGCTATTGGGACGAAATGTGTTCACTTCACCTCATACCTAATGCGTATGCATATACTTTCACAACGTTCCTGCCAGAAGAGTGTGGAGGATTTTAGAAAAGGAAGGAGAGAGGCAGGCTGGTCGTTAGTCCATTGAGCATGCATACACAAGTGGGTACTACTGCTACTACTACACATAGTAAACTCCAGTGTAAAATCACTCGCTTTCAACTCCCGCTCGTCCTCCTCCTCCTCCTCCACCTCATAGACTTCCATATGGAATTTTCTTAAGGGGTCCAACTTTCTCCATCATGTCCTCCTGCATTCTCTCCCCTCCTCTGTCTAAGGAAGGGTTTGATTTTTCCCAAACGACCCTTTTCCTACCCCATTTCCAAATCTTATGGATTCTTCATGAGTCTAGCCCGTTCATCATAAAGGACACTTGGAAGAGACTTTGAATCCCCTCTGAATGAGCAACAATTACTACTGTGAGGGAATCTGTGAGAAATCACTCCCAGCCCGAGTTACGCCACTGCCGCCTGTTCCCAGTTGGAGTCTACGTATGTGGGAATGGCGTAACTAAAAACTGGGAATAGCTTTTGCTGTGAAGGAGTCGTGTGTGAACATTCCGGGTTCAGCGGAGGGAGCCGGAAGTGGGAGGACGTACATGGAGAACGTGTGGATTTGTCCCATTTTGAGTGCGATTCCAAATTAGATGAACAAGCTTGGGATTTCTCTTCACTTTTCCCGCGCCCGGTCCGGTGGCAATGGGAATTTTCTCTATGGCTCGGCTCTCCATTAATTTTATAGGGCGGCAGTTACCATAGAGAAGATGAAGGGCAGAAATTGAATTACAGGATATTATGAGATGAAAGAAATGAGTTGATTTTAAAATATTCATTTGGATGCGGCATGGGAGATGACTGTTGTTTTCCGGGCGCTGCCAGTGTGTACTTGTGTCCACTGTGTTCAGCGCCGTGCGGATGTTTTCAAATGCTCAGCATGTGATAGGGTAGGGATCCGTGCTTTGCAACACTCAAGTTGTGCTCATGTACTTTTGGCGTAAGTGGATATGTATGTATAAGTGTGTTTAGCATGGGCAAGTACATGTGAGGATATGGAAGGAGCAACGTCTGGAAGTTTAGTATGTGTGTGTGCGTGTGTGTGTGTGTGTGTTTATGCAGATCTAGGTATGTGATTGTATGAGTGTGTGTATGCAGAAGTTGACTTTCGTATGTTAGTGAGCGTGTGTATGTTTGTGTGTGTGTGTGGATGAGTACAAGGGACTTCAAGTGCATGTGTGTGTATGTGTGTGTGTGTGTGTGTGTGTGTAAGTGCGAGTGTGAAGAAAAGGGCATATTCCAGCGGTCCGCAGCGGAGGTTCTTTATGAAGTACTAAGGTGCCTTATCTCCACCATCAAGCCGGCATAAGAAAGCTATTAGGCCAGCTCACTCCTTCATTTTCTATGTGAGTTTAATGCAGATGATGCTATAGTTTGTAATCAACTTCCCTATACATAGACCCACTCTCATCCTCCCGCCACCCAACTCTTTCTCCGTCTCTAATTAGCCATTTTTCCCTCCTTCCCCGCCCTCAATTGAAACTGATTAAATCAAAAAGTGGATTAACTCTCTTCCCAGAGTCCTTCAATGTATTTTTTAAGGCGGGTTAACTGCCCCATTTCAGAGCTACTTCTCTCGCCTCCCTCCACAGCCTCCTTACCCACCCCCTACTCTTCCGTTATCTCCCTGCGGTTCTCATCCAAATCTCCCGCCGCCGTTCTTTGTTCTATCCCCGCTAAAACTACTATTATTATTGCCAACAAAAGGGCCTCATTGTCCCCTCAATAATGAACCGAAGGATTAACTGGGTCAGGCACCATAAGCAGGGAAAATATTGTCCTCGGGATTTAACTTGAGCGGGTTGTTCTGAATGAGTGAAGCTAGTAGATGTTAGTAGGCCACCATTAGTTGACATTGTAGAAAATCATGTCGTATGATGATGATGATGATGATGATTATGACGATGTGGTTTGAATTAAAAATAACGCATAACTATAAGGCGTAAAAACAGATCATTTACCTCGTACATATTTCTGCATTACAACTGGAATATTCAATGAGTGTTATGGCGGTAACATGGATGAGAGAACCGTCGTCTTTTAATGACTTGGGATGGGGATTTTGGACCTGAGAGAGTCATATTAGAACAATGGGGGTTGTACTGAAGTAGTAGGATTCATCCAGATCCTATAATACACACACACACGCACGCACACACACACACACACTCTCGCCAAGAATGAGCCAAGAAAGGTTGAACAGCACTTGAGGGATCATGTATTGTAATTAAATTGATAGACTCTCTAATTGACCAGCGGGGGATAAGCGAACCCTGGGGTTTAGTCATCCAATCCAATCTACCATTCTCAAGATATAGCTATATATATACAGCAAAGAACACGCACATATAAATAAACTCGCTCGCAAGAGCACACACACACACACATATAATATACACATACACACCGCATGAGCCAGAGAGCTTACAGAAGATTACCCGAATGACTCCTGCCACACATAGGGCCTCTCTGTCCCATTATACCACACTGTCTTATCCCCTGTACCGCTTATTACTACCGCCGCCTATCATAATCTCACCCGTGTTTCCCCACTTCTACGACACTATGATGCTCATTGCAGACTTTTAAAAACGATCGGGAGTTCCCTCCCTCCGACGCTTTCCCGTCAAGTTACTCCTCAGATTTCCGTTCTCCTCCATTCTCCTTGGACTGGGCTCTGGATGGTCTTAGCCGCAATTTCCTCATTTTTACAACGTGTTGGGAAACTTAGGGGAAGACCGGGAGGAAAAAGAAAAGATAAGGGAAAATCCTCAGTACACTTCCGAGGGGAGGGCAGGAGTGGAGTGGTGCGAGGTCAGTGGAAAAAATATTTTGGGTGGGGGAGGGGGAAATCACGGGGAAAAAACTCTCGGGCTTGATAGATACTCCGCGTAGAGACAGGGGCCGCGTTCGGACAGCGATAGCACCAAGGTTTCATCGGATAGAGAGATAGGATGAGTCCGATTCGTTCTCCTATGTGTGCCGCTGGATCCGGGAGGGTGGAAAAAATGGACACAGGAAGACTGGCTGAGAGAGAAGGAGCGAGCGGGATGGTGCACAGCAGTGAGGAAAGTCGGATGCGTGAAGCGGATGGAGTGATGTGAAGTGATGGACAAGGGAGGAAGAGGAGCGAGAGGACAAGGACGAGGCCTCTCAACGTCTTTGAGCTAATGGTGATTTACGACTTGGTGTCAGGACCACTGGTCAAGATCAGTGACATCACATCACCTTGTCCACCGGGACTTTTCAACTCGTCCGCACTGATACGGACACACGCACACACACACACATAAGCGCACGCAACCACGCACACAATCACACAAAGAGACATCCACTTTTAGCTGGACACGCTCACACATGATATGTACACGCTCGGAGGAAACATGTGGCGTTCCGCCTCTGCATATAAACTTTGTCCCATCGGCTCTCCATATAATGTTGCCCCCACTTACCCCTGCCAGGCTCCACACTATCCCACACCACTGTATCGTCGCAGTTCATGAAGAAACCAGTTCTTTTTGACATACACCTCAGCAATTTTCTCTCAATAATGGAAGGATCCTCGCTCAATTAAATATTCTACTCTTGTCTATCTCAATAGTTTCAACTCCGATATGCATAACATATGTTCATTAGCCTTTGTTTGAAAACAAAGTATTGGGAGAGAGCAATAATTATTTCCTCCAAAAACTGACAGGGAAAACATGGGTTTACCTTGTACGACTTAATGGATAAATTTCAGGTTAGCAATATTTAATAGATATACACAGACATGCGCACACACACACACACCGACAACACACATACAGATAAATACAGACACACAAAAACATAACAAACATACAGAAAAACACACACATGGCACATCCAGACAAATGCAAACACACACACACAACAAAAATACAGACAAATACACACATGGCACAAGCAGACACATGCACACACACACACAAACACAACAAACATACGGACAAATACACACATGGCACAAGCAGACACATGCACACACACACAACAAACATACGGACAAATACACACATGGCACAAGCAGACAAATGCACACACACACACACACACACGCAAAAAACACCGTCCCAAACACAAGTACTCAAACAGACACAGACAAGAAATGGTCAATCCACACTAGTCCGAGCACCTACTCATCTCTCTGACCATATCCTCGCCGAGAGGCGATAAATAGTTGCCATAGAGTGTCGCATTAAATTCACACCGTGGTAAACAAGGGGAATGTATGAGGACGACGATATATAGACTTGAAGTACCAACCCCATGGATTTTATGGCACACTTGTTCCCAACCCCATTCCCTCTCTCGTAACGGCCATCATATAGCGCTTTTTGCAAGGCCCATTCAACGCCGCCCGTCCACACGCCACGGTGCTGAACATTTTGAAGGGGTCGTCAACATTCGCGAATTTTTATTCATTTAATGTCCAATAAAAAGCGGCAATTTCGTCGTGTAGTTCTGGGCTACGCCTTCCAAAACCTACACGCCGTTCTCCCATAATGCTATGAGACCCATAAGCGTTACACACATACACACATACACACATACACACACACACACACACATTCACACATTCACAGTCAGCCTTCCCCTGACCCATGACGATCAGTCAATTGTGTAAATAACATTGTGGGAAATCATTAGCCTCCAAGTCACTCCCATCATCATTTTCCGCCAGATTAAAGTCACAAAACGTCCACATAATGGGTTGAATTAATTAAAATCACTAATAATTTACCTCACGGCTCCAACTTCACTCCGCATGAGTCCACCACCACAGTAGTACAGTGAGTAGCCCAGCAACTTTTCCAGCCCTGGTCAAGCTGATTGTGAGAAACTGATGGTGGGTAATGACTTGGACAAATGTGTGGAATTCCGCAAAAATCCACTGCGTCACGGACAGTTTCCCATGTACCACATGGATCCACAGGATATGGACATGGGCATGGATGCAATACACCACATTATGATTCTAGTTTACGCTCTGCGTGGAATTAATTCGGATCATGCTGTGATTTGTGGGTAGAAGTTACCAAGACCAATACTGACTGAGATCGGCATTCCTTGTAGACTTTTTACAATGTCATCCATAAGTCTGCTGGACTTTGTTACATGTGTCACTGGAGCTGACTGCCGTCGTAACCTGTGGTGACCACTGGGCTCGAGATCTTATCAGTGCTCGTCCAATGCTTTGCCAAACTAACTGCGAGAACGGATCTCACTGGCATTTTGTACAGGTGGTCACAGTCAAGTTGCAAAAGCGTCGTGGGCTGGCATAATGTCCTTGGCTTCTCATGTCATCGAGTGAGAGGTTGCTCTTCTGAGAGTGTGAATATTAGTCGTAAAGATGGTCGGCAGTGGGACATTTTCTTCGCCTACCTCGAATAACGCCTGTGTGTACCTATGTGTAGACATTCGTAGCTCTGTTCGTGTGTGTGGCTCTGACCAAGTTGGAAAAGATAATAGAAATATTTTAAGAACATCTCCCTTCCTTGCGCCGTTCACGTCTATCACTACTGCATGAATTGAGGATTTGTGTATCCAATGAAAGGAAGTTGCTCCGACTCACTATGTGTTCGTATGTATGTGTATGTGTGTGTTGGCCTGTTTGTGTGGATGTTCTTGTGAGTAGAAATGTGTAATATGCTTGTACAAAGGATTCAGATACGGAGATTTATTCTCATTGGGTCTTTGCCTCCCTCCTCCTTCCCGTTGTCGCCGCTCCTGGCTCACACCCCACACACACACACACACACACACACACACACACACACACACACACACACACACACACACACACACACACACACAAACCTCCAACTATACCAACATGCATAGGGACAGACTCTCTTATCCCGCAGCTTATTCCGCCCAAGACAAGAATAGAAAGTTAAAGTAGAGGCAAAAGCTTGTCACAAGATTTTATATCAAAAAAGTCGGAGAAGACGAAGAAGAAGAAGACGTAAGAATGAAACTAATAGCCTGCCGTAGTATCTGTCTCTCTCACCAACTCGCACCCTCCGACTATATACTTCCCCACTGCTACTATTACCACCACCACTGCTGCTGTTGCTACTACTACTACTACTTCACTCCACACTCTACTAAATACAAAGGTCCTCAACCAGTTATGTACATTTTCATGCTCAGCATAAACTTTCAACTTGTACCGTGTGCATAATGTGGCCCGTAAAAAAACTAAAGGGAGGACGACGACAAAGGGTATGTACTACGGTGGCGGAGCTCTCTGTGAGTCAGTCAGCAGTGTGGTGGTGGTGATAGTAGTAGTGGCAGTGGTAGTAGTAGTAGCCCACCTACTTAACCGTCGTCGTACGTATATGCACACACACACACACACACACACACACACACACACATCCATACGCACATCTCTCCGCATAATATAATAATGCGGGGAACGTGTGACTTGTGAATCTAGTATGTAAAGAGGTTCTTTGCGTCTCTCGTTCTCTCTCTCTCTCTCTCACTCTCCAACTCTGACTCTATCTCGTTCGCCCGCTTGCTTGCTCTCGTCGTCGCCCTCTTCCCTTACTACACACACACACACATAGCTCTTTCGCTCGTCTCCTCCTGTCGACTACATTAAGTTGCGTTCCATTGCATTGCTTTCAGCTTATGGCAAAAATCGACTGGATAAATTTATGACGGCATGCTTGAGTGCATTCATTGTTTCCCGAGAAGGCCCGAGCGCCAAAAACGTCATCTCGTCCTCGCCTTATATAACTCTTCTGCGGGCCTACTGAAACCGGGTGGTGGTATACGCACACACACACACACACTTGCACATACATACACACGCACACACACACACACAGTCACAAGTACAGAGACACACACAACACACACACATCCCCGGCACCCAGACGTGAAGGGATGTAGGACGGTGATGTACATACGCGTGACTCTTTGTATTGGGGAGCTGACGGTGAAGAGGGATATTTCCCATATAATGATGCATCTCATAGCTCCGAGTATTATTATCAAAAGGATAAAGTCAACGGAGGTAGTCAGTTCCGACGCTCACTTTTCTTTCCACTACCCCGCGCTCATTCCCTCTTCCCTTTTGAGTTCCGTGTGCGTTTGAAAGAGTCGGGTGGCAAAGTCTGGTCGTCCTTTCGGATAGCTCTTTCCCATATTAGATGTATAGCTGGCACTCTGGTGGTGGTGGTTACTGGCTTTTACCCCTCCCCCAATCCTCTCTATTTAATACACTGTACACACTCACACACACACACACACACACACACACACACACACTCACACACACACACACACACATACACACATACACACTCACACCAACCTCCCGCCCGCCCCGCCAACTTACTTACTACCTTGAACATGGACGTGGATGTAAAATTCAAAATGTGACATACGGGCTTGAAGTGAACTGAACCGATGCGGGAGAGCAACCTCCTCTCCGGAGCTTCGCCTTCCACTTCCTTCAGCCCCTCCAACCAATCCCGTTTGGCTTACCGTTATCTCAATCTTTTTAATTATTTTTTCCCAGTTTACCATTTCAAACGAGGATTTCGCCAAGTCCCGCTCTCACTCACTCTCTGGCGCTCCATCTTCCACTACCTAATTCATGAGAGAGAGAGAGAGAGAGAGCCTGAAAGCTAATTTAGTTGGATCCGGTGATATAGCCGCGGAGTAATTCCGCCGTCACCTCCTGTACAATCTTCGAGGGAGACATGTTCCCTTCACTCCATCCTATCCCTTTCCGACACCCTCAAGCCCCGTGTATTATTATTGACTCTTGGGTTCTATCTTGGAAAATTATGTTCAACTTCTCACAGAGGAGCACCGAGGTTCTCTCCCATATAGCATTATTTCCTTCTTGGTTTCAGCCCGAGGTTATGTTTGGAAAAAGTTTGACGTTTTTTATATCCATTACTCAGCCTCTGAACCCATGAATGATAATGACCATTTAGATTTAACAGTTGAGAGCTTTCGATGTGTGTGTGTGTGTGTGTGTGTGTGTGTGTGTGTGTGTGTGTGTGTGTGTGTGGTGGGTGTGTGTGTGTACGTGGTGTTTGAGTGTGCGCATGTGTATGGTGTGTGTG
>VYYI01002343.1:0-15236 GCA_021029175.1 Bilobella aurantiaca
GCAACCCAGTCCCTTACGAGGAGCAACAGTTGCTCACACTTCTGCCCCGCCCCCTCCAACGTCCCCAAGAAGTTGCTCAGCGCCAAAAAGTAGTCCACCTCTTGATTGAAAATCATGCATGACGAAATCAGCGTTGAGAGGCCCAGCGTCCACAGAAACTCATTCGAGCTCAGAACAAGACCTGAAATTGAATCGCTGATTTAAGAACAAATCAATTTAAAGCAAAAAATATATTTTAAAACAAATCATTTTGAGATCATATGATTTTAGAACTAGTCTTTTTAGAACAAAGGATTCGTGTTTTTTTAGAACAAAATTTTTTCTCACAAAAATAAAATTTAAAAAATCTACCTTCTGTATCCAATATGAAGATGGCACACTCTCTGCCGTCTGCCATTGGTTGAATGAAGGGTTTACTCCAGATGTAGATTCCAGCCGTTCTGGCGCCTTTTCCCCAGTCGAAGCCACTGGGAATCGAACCCCCGCACGCATAAATCTCATCCAAATCCCTCTCCACCTCAAGAGACTCCAAGTGCTTAAGGAGAAAGTTGAGGAAGAAGGATTTGCCGCGTTGGGTGGAGCCCACGATGCTGAAGACCACGGCGGGGCGGTCGCCGCCCCCCTTAACCACGCCTCTCAGCGCCTCTCTGTCCAATTCCATGCGCTCCCCTTCGGGGGTGACGTGGAAGGTGACGATGCGCGCTGCATGAGGGGGAGGAGCTTGAGGAGTGTCGCCAGGGGGCGTGGCTTGAGGTATGTCACCGAGGGGCGGGGTGTCATCCACACTCGACCCATTCTGTTCTGAAATGTCGCCACTTTTGCTTGGAGGCGACTTTCTGCTTCTGTCAGGCACATGCGCCGCTCCACCACTGTTGACATCATGCGCCGCTTCCTCATCGCTGCCAACATGCGCCTGCTGCGCTGAATTCGACACAGAGCTCTCCTTCCGCCGACGTTTTTCTACTGACGGAACTTGACTACTTACAGCAGAAGACGCTTGAGGCTGAGAGGTCAATGACTCTTGACCTTCAGTTGACCCTTGGGTCTGAGAGGTTGATGACCATTGACCTCCAGTTGACCCCTGATTCAGAGAGGTTGATGACTCTTGACTTCCAGTTGACCCTTGATTCAGAGAGGTTGATGACCCTTGACCTCCAGTTGACCCCTGATTCAGAGAGGTTGATGACCCTTGAACCGCAGTTAACCTTTGACCGTCCATTACCTCTTTCTTGATTTTTTCCACCGGTATAAGGCACTCCTCCCCTCCGTCCATAGCGAAGCGAGTAAGGCCAAGCTAGATCTGGAAATAATTAAGAGTATTATAATTACAAATTGGATTTATAATTATAATTGTAATTAAAGTGCATGCTACTTAGTTAATTACAATTATTTACCATATTGAATGTGAAGTGTAGTTAACTTAAGCAGCATTTAGCCCTTTAAAAACAAAATGTTCCTTGAGAGTTTGGTTGAAGCGATATGTTATAATAATTATAGCAATCGCTTACTACTACAAAAGCGTGTTTGCTATACCTCATTTAGTGCTTCCTTTCCCCAATCGCATCTTCTCAGAGCACTTGCACAACGCCAAGATGCCAAGGAAGCATAAGTGCAGATCGGCAGAGGTACTCTCAGCATTTGAGGATATCCTCAATATCAGAAGATAAGAATGTCTAAGGAAAAACATCTAGAATATCTAAAAAATATTATCTCACTTCGACAATAGTAATCTAGTAGTGCTGTTTTTAGAGCTAAAATAATAATTTATCTTGAAAACTTATTCATAACTTAACTAATTGCATAAATCTTATATCTATGCAATTTGTCCCAAAACTAATGTTTGTTGAATATGCAATTGCATTTACATAACCCTTGACCGTGCCATCAACAAATTGTAATCCTATGAATGCTCGTTAACTGGACGTAAAATTCTAACTTTAGTTAAACAATATCTTCATAAGATATTAATACTTATCTTAATCTTAATAAGCAACTTTTGTCGATATTATCCGTCTCGATATTGATAAATTTAGATAATGACGCCTGGTTTAAGTTAAGTTGGGAAGTAACCAAGATCTCCAAGAAGAATATGTTGCAAAAGAGAAGATAGGTTGAGGTGTTGAGGACTTTTAAAAAGAGGACATCCTCATCTGGGGAAGTAACAATGGAGGTTGGGTGGCTTTATGGCTCGTAGGCTTACGACAACGAAACTTTTCGGTTTCTAGGCAAATGCAATATTAAGAATTAAAACTATTCAAAATGTGAGTGTTTGAAATCAAAATTTGAAAATTATAAATTCATTTAAAATTTTGAAAAAGGGTGCTTTTGAAATGATGTGATGAGAGATGTTGCTTTTGAATAAGATTTATTGATATAGTAAAGCACAATTAGTACAAAACTACACGAACAAAATACGAAAGGTCATTGACCTCTTGAAATGTCTTCGTCCTACTTTCCGTATCCATAGCCTGCAAAAATTCAAAATGTCATCAATGCATTCAATTGTCATCAATTCGAAAATAATATGAAGCCTTACCACCGTGGCCATATCCGCCACCTCCCCCACCGTGTCCGTAGCCACCACCACCATGTCCATAACCACCGCCACCACCGCCGCCACCGTACCCACCATAATGCCTGTACCCCGCCTCAGCCCCACCTCCCAGCAGTGCAAAAACCATCAACAGCAAAACTCCACCCACAATACTCCCAACTCCTCCCATTTTCAATCCGAACATATTTTCGATATTTTCAAAAAGCGTTTTCAACGGTTTCTAAACGTTTTGGGAAGTGAATGTACTTCCAACGGTCTCACACCTCTCTATTTATATAGATTGAAGACTTCACTTTGATGTAAGGGTCCTTTACGTAACACCGCTCAATTCCCCGGTCTGATTCTGTCTACTGAAGTATTTGTGTAGTTTAAGCACTCTGTTTCCGCATAGAATCCATATTTAGCGTCGAATTGAGCAACTTTATGAAATTTTTGATGAAATTGCTGAAATAAGTTGTCACGTGACTAAGCAAAAGGTATCGAACGCTTCATTGACTATTGGATCATCATCAGCCATCAGTTGCATGAGATGCAAAATGATGCTGAAGAGTTCTGTGGAGCAATTTGAATCAAATTTCAAAATTGGAAATATACAAATGCAAATCAAAATTGTTTCGAAACGTAAAAATGGAACACATACTGAACTTAAGCCAAAAACTATTTTAATCTTTTGACCGATTTTAACCAAAACATATGTTAGCAATACCAAAACATATGTTAGCCAAAAGATATATGAACCAATTTTATCTAACTGCTAACAAAAACCTTTGAAATAAATTTCAAGATGAAGACGATTTTTTATAGAGAATCATTTTATTCCAACAAAACATATCATGAAAAAAAGACGGAAGACATGAAAATAAATTATGTAATGACAACGTAAGGTGAAGTTTGCAAAATCTTATCTTTGTGTAACTTTGCTTGATAAATATTATGATAAATATTTATGACAAACTGATAAAAGAATGGCATTCACAATCCAATATGTAAAACAAAACAAAAGTATTCAAATTGAATACGATGCAAAACAGTTACATACAATTTTGAACAGAGAAGTGTTTTAGAGAGGAGTTTGTAGAAGGGTGACTGGCGCCGCTCTGTCTGCGACACTATCGTCAAGGATCTGCGTCACGTTGAAAATGAGGTCGGTGCCAAGGGACGCCGTAAAAGTCCCCGTGAGACGAACTAGCAAGTAATTGCCCGACAGGCCAATGACCTCTGCTCGGAGGCCCTTGGAAATCAAGTAGTCGCGCATGACATTGGGTTCGGCCGCCGTGGCCGCTGTCACGGCGTAGTAGCAACAGTCGCAAGTGTTGGACTTGACACAATCAGCGGCGCAGACCGTTCGGCCACATGTGCTGTAACACTGGTCTGTTGGGGATCCATCGACGCAGTAGACGAGGAAGACGTCGTCCAGGGTGACATTGGCCTTTGTGTCCAAGTACACTTGACCTGTGACCCGGAAGGGTAGCTGGAGGTCATTGAGCCAGTTGACATAGCCGTGGGCCTGGATGGTGGTGAAAGGGGGGATGGCCACTTGACGCGCGATGCCGTAATTGCGCTCGATGCTCTGCGTGATGGTCTGCGTCGACGAGAACTCGATCTGCGCAGAGGCACTGAGCCCCCCGCCCCCAATATTGGGGAGGTTGACATTGAGGTTCCCTCCGATGAGCCCTGTAAGGGTCTCTGTGAAGGACAGCTCCCAGGTCTGTGTCACGGTCTGGCTCTCTGAGAGGGAGATGATGACAGTAGCGGGGGAGTTGTTGGGAACCGTGATCTTGTCAATGAGGTCAACGGGGTCATAGAGCTCGGCCAGGGTCGTGTCAGAGGGAATGTCATACTCGAAGTTCCTCATGTTGACATTGAGGGGCAGCTGGCCCGATGACACGACGTACTTCCGATCGCTGCCTGCCAAGCGATTCTCGTTTCTAAAAAAAAGTTCAAAATTTTAGAAAAAGATTTTTAGAACAAGATGACAAGTGGTTTGGATTACATCAAAGCCATCATTTCCCCTCGTCATCATTTGTCATCAATTCATGACAAGTTGACATCAATTTGAAGAATTGAATTGAATTAATTGAACTAATTGTCTTTACTTTCAAATCAGCGATTTGTTTTTAGGTTCAATCAGCGATTTGTGTGTTAGTTTCGATTAGCGATTTGATTTTAGTTTTATATGAAATCGCTGATTTTTTTTAACGTTTCTCTTTAATAAACTTAATAAACATTTCAGCGATAGTAGTGCTTTCATAATTGTAGTTTAGAAATCGTTTTTTTGAAAGTTTTCCTTTGTGTTCTAAAAACGCGATTTCCAACATACCTTTTCTCAATGAATTTTTGGAATCGAATGTTTTGAGATCGTAGATTTTGGATAATTAGTGGCTCGAGGTGGGGCGGAGCCACCAGATTGAGGGGTGGGATCGAGCTGCGAGGTGGGAACGCCTCCAGAATTTCAGGGTCGTCGCTCAAAAAGACCTAGGAAGGAATCGAAATTACGATTAATTGCTTAAGTGGTTTGATCAATTATGTTTTAAATTTAGTTTTAATTCATTTCAGGTATAGTTTTAGTAACTTAATTACAATTAGGTAATTGTAACCAATTAGGTTGAAGATAATTATAGTTTATTTAAGTGCTAATTAACGTACGCCACTCTTTGACTTCTCCAAGTCCATGACCATTTGAACCTGGGCAATTGAGGAGGGGAAGAGTGTCCAGACAGAGGACCCTTGGTAGCGAATCTTCGTGCAATTGCAATCAATTATGCAAATTAGGAGAAGTACAGTGAGATTCACAACAAGCTTCATTTCACAAACGATGATCGATGCTCGGCTAGAAATTAAAGTTCAATTTCAAATTCAAAATGCTACTCATTTGATGCTCTCAAATTCCAAACTATTTTGAAATTGCCTAGGGTCATTCTTTTAAAATTAACTCTTTCTAAATAGCCCCTTTTGTTTTTGAAGTGTTAATTTTTTAAGGGTGTTAAAGGGCCTCTTCAAGGGCCACTTCACTTTAAGTGATTCTCCTTTTTTTTTAATGCCAGCAGATTAGGAACGTAAGGGGAAAAAACTTTACCTGAAAAATGGCTTGAGTACATGCAATGCAAGGCATGAAAAAGGATTTATTTCAGTCAAATGTACTGAAAACGCTTTTAATTTGCATGCAAGACATCATTTGCCATCAACTAAATCACTAATTGCCATCAATTCATCAAATATTGCTATTAATTAAATCACCTATTGCCATCAATACATTGCCAATTGCCATCAATTAAATCACCTATTGCTATCAATACATATCCAATTGCCATCAATTATAAATCACCTATATTTCCATCAATACATATCCAATTGCCATCAATACCTCACGAATTGCCATCAATTAAATCACCTATATTGCCATCAATACATATCCAATTGCCATAAATACATTGCCAATTTCCATTTCATCAATTTATTTTCCAACAGTTTTTCAATTGATTTAGTACAAAGTTGGTTAGAATACGCTAGACTAAAGTAAGATTGAAAAAATAGTTTGTTGTTGAAAATTGTGCTATGCAGGAGATGTAGAGATGTGAAGAGAGGACTTCGTCACTTCTGAAATGCACGGTAAATTTCTCTTTCACTTTCCGTAACCGTACCCTGAAATTAGTTGTAATATTAAAAATTAGCTATAAAATTTGAAAATAAGTTTTGAAATTCAAAAATTAATTATAGGTTTTTGTAAAAATGTTCATTTTGAAAATATTTTTTACCTCCGTGCCATCCGTAGCCACCGTATCCACCACCACCACCACCACCGCCCCCACCATGGCCGTATCCACCATGTCGCCGGTAGCCCGCCTCTGATTGGTCGATTGCCAGCATTGCAAAGACCATCAAAACGCAAAAGCAGATCAAAAGCCCGCCAAAACTTGCCATTTTCAAATGCTTCGAAATTCTTGTTTTGAGAATCAAACAATGCTGAATGATACTTTCGCTACAATCCTGCCACCATTTTATACGATTCGAATTCGAGTCAGAATTGCGCAAGTTATGATTGTGACTTCCGTACTCAAAATGTCGCATCAGATTGACGCAATTGGGACAATTGACGCAGCTGCTGCACAATCATTTCTGGGCATTGATTTTAAGAAAAAGGAAGCGGAATATCGAGCTAAAAGTGAAAAAAAAAAGCAGTTGCCAATTTAGGACAAGGTTCTGTCGCTCTGTCACGCATGATTAGGGCTAGGTCTGCTTAAAGGGACTTAATTGGACTTGTACAGGCAAAGTGAAATGTACCGAGACTTTTTTAAGTTATAGATTTAGTGAAGCACGAAGAAATGAAAGTGACTTTGTGGCTAAAGAAGACATTAAGAGGTGACAGGGAGGGTTGCGTCAGGGCCCTTAAGGGCTGCCAGTGTTTTGCCGTGGTTGATTGGGAGCGTGAAATTTGAATTTCCCACTCCTCAGGCAGCCAGGTGAGTAATATACAGTGAGTTCTTTTTAGACACGTAAAAAATAGCGCCAATGATGCAAAGCGAACTCTGACTTTCGTTGCCCTCGTGCATCAGTCTCTCTCGAAGCGTTCACACATTCACATACAGTGCATTTCTCAAACTCAGAATTTCCCACGTTGGAAAACATCTTCGCTTGAAATGGATTTCGTTTTTGAAATGCGCTAATTACGCCATTTTGGAGGACGGACCATGAGAATCCACCTTAGCACTTCCGTGAGTTCAAAAACTTCAAAAGTAGAACAACAGCAATTAAAGCATTTTCTGCAACGCGTTTGTTCAAAAGTCGTGTTTTGAAATTTTGAAACTTAAAAAAAAAGTTTTTTCTTCAAAATTTTATTTTTTAAATAAGTTTAAAATTTTGAATTATTTTGTATCAGGAAAAATGGCTCCGTATGTCCCTGTGCCTTTGCATTTCTCAACATTTTTGCAAGGCGTGGGCAAGTCAGTTGCAGATGCCGTTTACACGTATCAAGAAACCTCCGTCTACGATATATTTTGGTGATTTTCAAAAAATTTTGCTTTTAAACAAATAGTAGCGGATTTTTCGAAAAAAAAATGTGTTTTGAAATTATTTTTAAAATGAAAAAATTGTGTTTTGAATTTTGAAATGACGCAGACACCATGGCGCCAATTAGTCCAAGTATCCCTCCTATGACTGGCTTTACGTTTCCCAGTACAAGGCTCAAATACAATCTACGTCGACCTGCGTCTACGCAATCTTCCATAACCACGCCCTTTCCAATGTCGCCAAGCGACGCCATGATGGTCGCCATAAGCGGTTTGACGCATGCAGCATTTTCGTACTCCACGGTGTCGCCGCAGTTCCAAAGGTTCCAGAAAGCAACTGCGCGGCACTTTTTCGATGGCGCTACTTCAGACAGCCAATCAAAACTCGTTATTTCCCACAACAGCCAATTCAAACCCGTCACGTCCCACCCCTCGAAAATAGGCGGTTTCATTGGCCACAACTTCAAAACTCCACCCAAACCTACCCCGCCCCCAAAAGCTCATTTGAATGAAAAGGTGACCAATCACAGCGATTTCAATTTGCAAGTTTCAGAAAGCGGGGCAAACACCTTTGTAACAGCCAATGAGCTCAGTGGGAATCGACCCACGGCCATTCCGTATCATTTTGCAGCCACGAAAGCCCCGCCTACTACGCAGGCTCCACCAACGAAGCCACCTACGACACTTGCTACGGTGAATAGCGCTGAAGTCCTTCAGAGTTCTGCGCCACGCTCACGGACCAATCAGAGGCACCGTGAGGGGAAAAAGGTTAAATCGCCGCACAACTACAACTTTGCGCCGACGCAGAACCCTATTGGGCTTGCGCAGGGAGAATCGGATCTAGCGAAAGAGGACGTAAGCGTCTTTCGCGCTGCGTTGAACAAGTTTGGGTCAAGAAGGGTCCCGCCCCTTTTGTCGCAGACAACAACGACAGAATTTAAAGAGGTTGAAACAGAGGCGCCGACAACTACGTCAACTTCAACTACGTCAATCCCAGCTGCGATTCGAATTGAGCAGGGGAAGATAATTGCGCCGCCAGGCGTGACCTTTTCTGTCGCAGAGGTCAAAGGTCAAACTGAAAGCAAAGGTCAACCTGAAGAGTTGCCATTTTACAAGGAGTCGGGCGGTATTTTTGAGCCACATGGTGAGAGAGAGACGCGTCTGTATCCTGGACATGCGCAGAACTCTAGACGCCCGGAATCTGACTTCCTACCGGCGGTGACCTACAGGCCATTGACCTTTGACCCCGGGCAAAGGTCAACTCAAGAGAGAGAACGTGGCGGCTCAAGGCCTTCGAATAGACAAAACTTTCAAAATGCCCCGCCAAAAACGACGGTGGAGTTCCACCACTACGATGCCCCACCATTTGAGGATCGGCGACAAGCGGCGCAAACTCCGGCGACAACGCTGTTTCGAGGTGGGTTTGACGACGACACATATGACCTACTCCCCTTTACCTCTACAACAACGGACAGGAACATTCATTTTGAAAAGAAGCCGCCACCGAGATTCGATCCAGCGTCAGACTACTTTTATGGCGACCCACGCCCCCCACCTCCGACCAAACCAACGCAGGCCCCGCCAGCTGATGCCCCACCGCCAGAAGAGGAGGCTGAGGATGAGGAGGAGGAGGAAGAAGAAGAGGATGAGAATGCACGGGATTCCAAAAATGAAGACAACGGAGAACGAGAGGAGGATGAGGAGGAGGAAGAGGAACAAGAAGACCCACCAGCTCATAGGAGAGAGCCACCAAAGCCAGAGCCACCAAGAAGTGCAAACAGAGTTGAACCTCCAAATGAGAACAGGTTTGACCCACCAAGTCGAAATAGATTTCATCCATCAAACGAAGACAGATTTGAGCCACCAAGTAGAAACAGATTTGAGCCACCAAACGAAAATATATTTGAGCCACCAAGCCGAAATAAATTTCAGCAATCCAATGAAAACAGGTTTGAGCCACCAAATGAAAACAGATTTGAACCACCAAGTAGAAACCGATTTGAGCCACAAAATGAAAACAGATTTGAGCAACAGAATGGAAATAGATATGAACCCCAAAGTAAAAGCAGATTCGAGCCACCACATCATAACCGATTTGAGCCACCAAGTCACAACAGATTTGAGCCACCAAGTCATAGTCGTTTTCCTCCCACCCGAGGTCATGGAGAATACAGTCAAAACCATCATCCACAAGGGCCCACTCAGCGACCCTTCAAGCCCTCCCACCCTGACCCCTTCCAATCGAACAGGTTTGTCTAAACAAGCCTGTTTGAACACGCTTTTTGTTCAAAATCCTAATATTTCTTTTGTTCAAACAGGCAAGGAAACAATGACATCAGGAACAGTTTTGTTCAAGACAGGCCCTTTACTCCGCGTGCCCCACCTGCCCCACCATCAGGGAGCCTAGACCCCATCTACAGAATGTCCATCAGAGACTACGACCAGGAGGTGAAGCGGCGTCAGAACAAAAACCAAAATTCAAACGCACCGTTTAGAAAAGACGCTGTTTTGAACAGCGATCGAAACAGCTATGGAAACAGTGATAGAAACAACCAACCGCAGAAGCGACCACCGTTCGAACATCAACGGTTCGAACCTGACGAACACGGTGACAACTTTCCCGAAAACGACAAAGATGCATTCAACTTTGAAAAGGAATTTGAGAATTTCTGAAAAAAAAAGTAAGAATAAAGACGGTTGGAAAAGAGCACGGTTTTGGGAACGGTGACGCCGCGCCGTGGAAATCCCAACTGCATTCATTTCTAAGTAGTAATTTGCATATTTTTGCTACTTTCAACAAAAGTTGGAGGTATTTCAGAAGCAGGGTGTGTTTGAACACATTTTTTAAAATGGAATGCCTGAAGAAGGGTTTCGTTTTTTAAATGCTCGAACATATGTTTCGTTTTGAAATGTTTGAATTAAGTTTTTATTTTGAAAATGAACATTGTTTTCCGCTTGATTTGAAATGGAGTGTTCTGATTGGTTACTCTGGTTCGTCTGGCTTCAGTTCCGGGAGTTTTATTGACTGCATCTGCGGACATCCACCCCTCGGCAAGGTCACGGCGGTCTCCGCCTTCCACCCCGCCGCTTCCAGCCAGGCCACCACGGTCTTCTTCACGGTGGCATCCACGTCAGCGTTCTCCGTACAGCGGAGGGACCAGATCTTGGTCATCGCTGCACAGCGCACTCCAAGGACACAGTGCTTGTTGTCCGTCCACACCACCGTGGACTCCGTCGTACCTGGAGAGGGTACAGAAGAATCATTGAACAAAACTAAAAACCAATTCGTCAAACCAAAAAATCAGATTTTCTAAAAACACGTTATCGCAGTTAAAAAAAGTTTGACGCACAAAATCCATTAACGTTAGTGAAAAAAAATTGACGCAACAAATACGTTGTCGCAAGAGTCCTGCGCAATTTTTTTGTACCTCTGTTTCCCGCCCACTTCTCGTCCGTTGAGCCGTGCGTAGGCGTGCACTCCTTGCGCTTGCTCTTTTCGTCTTCTGCGCATGCGTACTCGGCCTTGTTGCCATAGCCTGTGATGAGGAAGCCATCTGGCGTGCGTTGATTGGTGAAGCAGGCCTTTTGGATGGAGTCAAGGGACGCAGGGTCGGAGCCTGTAAGGGCCTTCGTAAGGCTCATCACATGGAACCTGTGGCTCATCACGTAGTACCACCCAACCTTGTCCTTCTCCTCGAACTGAGGTCAAAGGATACAAAAAAGCATGGGCTAAGGGCTCTCTGTTTTGTTTGAAGGGTACCTTAAGGGTCAGAAGCCTATTTGTGACCTACCCATTTCTTGTCCAAGTTGGTAGCAGGCGTGAATGTGTCCGAGGGCTTGCATGTGGCCCAATGGGGTCGATGGACCTTTTCGTCAAAGGTGTCGTCTCCTGCGCATGCGCACAACATGCAGAGGAAAATACTGGCGCGCAGTAACATCCTTCAATGTGAAAAAAGTGACAAGTGTGAAAATTTTGGGAAAATGAGTGGCGTCGAAGGCACACAATTTGAAATTTAAAGCATTTCAATCACCACACATTGCAGAGCCTTGAAAAACTTGAAACAATGCGATTCAAAAGACGTTTTGATTAGGTTGAGTCTAATTCAATGCTTTAAATCATGATTAACTGAGCAATTAAAATTATAATTAGAGGTTAATTGATTGAAATGACGCAAAGCTCTACGTTGAAGGTGACGTTTGTAATGTGGAATGCGCCGCCAAAAAAACAACATTTTAAACAACTTAAAAATATATTCAGAACAACCTAGGTATGCTTAAATAACCTAAAATAAAACAACCTGAAAATATTAAAACAACTTAAAAATATATAGAACAACCTAAAAACCCTTAAATAACCTAAAATACAACAAAACAACTAAAAACATTTAAAACATTTCAAACAACTTGAAAACATTTAAAATTTTGAATTTTTTTTTTACCTAAGCTAAAACAATCAGCTTAACATTACAAAACGTTATTTAACACCGGATTCCTTATTTTTTCATAAATGCAATTAAATTTAATTGAGATTTAACTCGTGAGCATCATGTTTGCTGTGATTGATCGAATTTATTTTGAATTTGATTTTGTTTTGAGAAGACACGACTAGCTTAACTAACTTAACTTAATTAATTTTAATTAGCTAAACTTAAACTTAATTTAGGTTAAGTTAAATGTCAAATTCTTGGAAATACTCACGAGTCCTAGATATGCCCAGCAACGTTAGAAGAAGGGAGAGGATTTTGTGGGAGGAAGTTTTTGTGCGACTGTAGTTTTGGCGGTTGATCGACTTTTGCTCTCTTGCTTCATTTTCTTGTTTACCTCTCCTCAACCGACAAAGGAAGCTTACTTAAGATTTCGATTTATAGTTCTCAATTAAGTTTAATTAACGACGAAGTTAACTAATTAATCATCAATTAGCAGACGATGGCTGACGAAACAGCTGATGGCATCGATGCATTCGCACAGGTAAGTCATGAATGTGCTAATTGTAATCGCTAATTTAATTCTCCAAATAAACACCTAAACTCCGTTTTTCTCTAATTATTGGCCTTTACTAACTTTCATTTAACTTAATTCACTAACTTTCAGTTAACTTAATTACCTAACTTTCAGTTAACTTAATTACCTAACTTTCAGGTAACTTAATTCACTAACTTTCAGTTAACTTAATTACCTAACTTTCAGTTAACTTGATTAACTTTTAGTTAACTCAATTAACTACCTTTTAATGTTGCAGCAACTACTGGAGAGGGCTCAGCTGCGGAAGGGAGCCATTGGGCAGTCCAAAGGTCAAGGGTCAGTGCCCTTGAGGGAAGTTCAGCCTACTAACATTGTCAGGTAAGTACTTCAAAACATAAGTGACATACTGTGCTTAACTGTTAATTAACTAATTGTGCTAATTGTCATTTAACTAATTAACTGCTGATTTTGCAGTGACGATGGGGAGGAAGCAAAGGAAGAGGACGTCTTGGAAAGTCAGATTTCAAGCAAAGGAGAGCGTCGCTCACGGCTCAAATCGCTGGCACGACGAATCAACGAATGGGAAGACGACATGACCCACTACGTCCCACCCAACTCAAGATTCCACCTCTCCCCACCCAGGAACTCACCCAGAGCCACCAGACCCTCCATGGCAACCTCACCCACCAAAAGTCAAGGATCACCGAGAGCCACCTCACCCACCAAAGGTCAAGGGTCACAAATGACCAACTCACCCACCAAGGCCTCAGCAAAGGTAACTTTCCAGGAGCTTCCGCCAAAGAGTGCCGAAAAGGAGAGCAAGGCCCCTGCCATCAAGGAGGAAAGTACCCCTGCCCCTCCTCCAGCATCGAATACACATAAGTGGGGACTCAAGGGCTCCAATGTAGCTACCAAGAAGGTGGAGCAGCCTAAGGGCCCCTGTGCCACCAAGGTGGAGCTCAACACGACGCTGGCCGCTTCATCGCTGTCCGTGGTAGAGAGAGCGAGGCTTTTTGAGCAGAAGTCAGCTGGGACTTCCACCAATCCCTTCAAAGCGCCTGCTCCACGGCCAATCAACATCAACACCCAGCGAATCGCTGCCACTTCCAGCGCTCCTCCAGCCAAGACGACCTGCAATGTTGGCAAATCAAGACGTAATTAAACATGCTTAAAACAAAAGTTTAACTGTTAATTGTAATTAAGTTAACATTTAATTAAATCTAAAACTTAAGCTAAAAGTTTAACTTTTTTTGGGTAGGTATTTCTGTGGCCATTCCACGCGGGAGAGTGGAGAACTCCAGGAGGCTCTTTGAAGGTGGAGCAGGCGCGGCAGTGGAAGAGGATTCGGAGGAGGAGGCCGATGAGGAATCAGCGATTTCAGCAATTTCAGCGATTCCAGCCGTTTCAGCGATTCCGTCTCCGTCAAAAGACCCAATCGCTGATTTGTCACCTTCACCCTCACCCCCACGATTCGTTCCTCCGCCGCCAGAGCCAATGGACGACGAAATCACTTTCAGCGCGCTCATGCAGGACTCTGACAGCAGCGTCGACGTAACTCCGCCCAAACACGTGACACCAAAATCTTGCACACGATCGAGGTAAAAAAAACTAATTTGTAAACATTTAAGTTAAAGTTATTAGAGGAAATTTTTATTTATAATTTTAAAAAACCAATAGATTTTTAAGGAACTATGTACGTACATAAGATTTTTCTTTAAGTTGAAAAGATTTTTTTTTAAAGTTGAAAAGTTTTTAAAATTCTATTTTTTAGTTCAAAAAACAAGTATTTTAAAAAGTTTTGAATTTTGGAATTTCAGGTCAGTTTCGCCTCAAAAAGGCTCATCTGCTCCTCTACTTCAGAGCACAACTCCAAAAAGAGCAGCTTCTCTTTCTTTCCATCGCCGCTCCATGTCATCTGACAAGTGTACATATCCGGGTGCAGGAGAGGTCAAGCGCATCAAGGTCAATGACCCCTCACTCACTGACATCGAGGCCACGACGACTGAGGCGGAGACGGAGGAGTCAGGAGAGACCTGCGCTGTCGTGAACGACACGTCAAGTCTCAGTGCTCAGATTGAGCGCATAGCCAACGCCACCCTGAGTCCTGACCAGTCTGTTCCGACAGGGCGGAAGCCACCAAGTGCCCACTACAGACCCACCGAGGTAAGGTCACGAGGTCAAAGGTCATTTTTTCCGCAGGGTCAAAGCAAAGGTCACCTGTTGATTGTTGTAATTTAAATTACAGATCAGCGCCTCCCTCGTGTGTCGTGAGATTGATGCGATGATTGACTCTGCCTTGGACGGACAAAGTTCCTCCAACGACACAATCAAGGAGGTATCAAAACTTAAAAAAAAAGTTTACATTTAAAACAAGAATTTGTTTGAAGTTTTTGAATAGTTTAAATTGCTAAATTCTGTTTTAAATTAAAAGGGTAAAGAGTCGTTATTTGACATTCCCGCAGAGCGGATGGTCAACATGAAAGGGAGGGTAGGGATGTGGTGGGATAAGGACTCATTAGCATAGATGTTGTTATCTATGCAAATGAGGGCAGTCTTCTCAATTGTGACAAAGACTGTTGGGAAACATATCGGGAAATTTCCATATCCTCTGTCTGAGTATGCCTAATCACGGAGATACGGGCATACACAAGGTCAGAGGCAAGGCAATTCCTTTTAGGGGAAAACCAACAGCAAAGACTTTTTTGTGGCTGATC
>VYYI01002344.1:0-15236 GCA_021029175.1 Bilobella aurantiaca
AATAACTCTCAAGGAGACCGATGAAGGTTCAGCGTAAACGTCCCGTATCTTTGACAAAATTCTCCCTAGCTATTTTGCCTGAGTAGGATCACCTTATTATGAAGATTGTTTAAAACACCTTGACTTCGGCTAATTAATTCGGTTCCATGTCAATACCGAGAAAACCTAAACCGAGAAACCTAAACCGAGAAAACACATGTTATGCTTATGGCCGGTTTCGGTTTTCTCGGTTTTGGTTTTCTCGGTATTGACCTGCTACCATTAATTAATTGTTTACGGCTAAGCTGTATCCCGTTCTTAAATAAAAAAAAATCAGAGGTACTCAACTCAAAAAAAAAATTTCAGGAAGTGGAAATTTAAAAAAACTATTCCTAAATAATTTTCAAAACTAAAAGAGTGAAAATGGAAAAGTTGAAACTTTATTTCAATTGAAATAATTTTATTTCCATTATTTTAATCGCATTTGCGATTAATTTCGTTTCATCGCAACGCCATCGAGAACTTGTATAGAAAAAGGCTCTGTACAAAGAGCGTGAGAATTAAATGCCGACGGAAGCATCTGCTGGAATTTGATTGAAGAAAGAGAGAAAGCGTGGGAGGAGATTTGGAGTTTGCTAGAGATTTATTTGGAATAAAATTAATTGTTTGAGTAGAGTTAATTGCTTTGATGATTAATTATGTTAGTTAATTATTTAAAGTTAATTGTGATTAGGTTGAGGTTGAGAGGTTTGCGAAGGAGGTGTCAGGACAGGGCGCCTCCAAGGGACAGCGCAAGTAGAAAACCCTGGAGAAATGAGGCAGGACTTCGTTGAGACATGGCGTTGCAGAAACTCTCTTCGCAAAAGCACATCTTCCCATGACCCTTCCCCTCACTCATGNGGACTTCGTTGAGACATGGCGTTGCAGAAACTCTCTTCGCAAAAGCACATCTTCCCATGACCCTTCCCCTCACTCATGCACACGTGGTCCACCATGAAGTAACTGCAATTAAGTTTAATTGCAATTAACTCTAAATCACAGTTAAATTTAACTGCAATTGAATTAAACTCCAATTAAATTTTGTTTTTTTTTTCTAGTACTAGGAAAACATAACCTAAAAATTTACTTAACAAGAATTCCAAATTTCTCAAAGATTTGTTAACTATAAACTGTAAAACTGGATACTTGATTTTCCCACATTCATTCAATCGGCGTTCAACTGAAGCATTTTGTTTTAAGTATTCAGCATTTAACGTATTCTAAAAATAAATCACTTAATAGTAGAAAGTGCTAATGAATTTAATTTTAATTTAACTAATTAATTAACTGGTTAATTATAAGTTTAGTAATACTGAATATAAAATAAGTGTGAATTGCCCTCTGTATTTTGAAGTAAACACATAACCGAACTTGAAAAATGGAATCTGTGGGTATTAAAAAGAATTTAAATTATTTTAAAAATTAACAAAACATAATTAATAATTTATTTAGATTTATTTATTTAAATTAATAGTTGTTCAGCTTTTTTTTAAAGGAACGATTATCCGAAAACTTTCGTTTTCGTCCCATTTTGATTAAATCTTTTTTTTTATCTTTTTTTTTAAACGGTTTTCAAAATATTTTTAAAAAATTGTTTAAAGAGTAAAAAAGCGGCCTTACTTAATAACGATGTTCTCTGTACAGGATCTCTGGACATAAGGTTCCTCTGAAAAAAAAAAGTAATGAAATCGCTTAAGCGCTGCGCCTCACTTCGTCTGAAAAAGAAGCGCATCAATCAAACTTACCGTATGGATGATTGTGGTAGAACTTCACCTGCGTCACATAACAACTTTATTGATTTGCTTTCACCATTCGGTCTTTACCAATTTACCAGGCTTACCAATTTGGTAAATTGGTAAATTGGTAAAGGTACTTACACAGCAGCCTTGGCAGGACTTGGTGGGTGGGCGCTCGGCGGTGAGGTTCGTCCTGTCAATAGTGTCGCAGAAGGGGTGTTTGCGACTGTCGCAGTCATAGCACTCCAGCGTCCTGGCTGGAGACAAAAAAGTGCATTTTGTGAGCCAATGGGGTGCAAGCAAAGTGGTCACGTGACAGAAGCAAGCCCACAAACAGGAACTGGGACACGGAATCCAGGTCAAGAGCGAGAGACAAGGTCAAGTGGGCTGGAAGGCTGGAAGGGCTGGAGAAAAGATTCTGGAAGGCTGGAACTGGGCTACAACTTTGTTCTAAAACAAACTAATAACTTGAACTATTTTCTAAAAAATCTGATCTAACTTGTTCTAAAAAAACTTGTTCTAAAAACTGTTACTTTCATTCTAAATCAACGCTTTCTCCAGCTACGTCTCGAAGAACAACCCAATACTTTCACTTTTACTTTCCCCTTACCTACAAATGACCTACGGCGCATACTACAAGAAGTCATGAGTCACGGACTGTCTACAAATACCGTGCGTTTTTAAAATTTTACGACAACTTATCAACATGATTTTATCGACTGTAGGGCTAGAAGTACCGTGCATTTCTTAAAGGCTTTATACTGACGCTTGCTCCCTATTGGCTACCAGGTTATGGTGGGACGAAGGATGGTGGGTCAAGGTGGGGCTAAGACGGCGGAGCAACGAACTGACACTGACAAAAGCTAAAGGAAGCACGGCCAGAGCCATGTCAATGACTTACCGCCTATGAATCCTAGGCAGGTCAAAGGTCACGTTCGTTTAAAAAAGGAAAGTTCAGGAGAAAGTGAATTTTTTAAGTTTTTTTTTTTTGAAAACGCGATCCAAATGATGTCCATCATCAAAAAACCGCCGAGAAAAAAGACCAAAAATCAAAAGATAGGCATTAACAATTAGTTAATTAACTTAGCCTTAAATGCAATTAAAAAACACCTCAAACGAAATTAAAACATCTCAAAACGCAATTATCTCTCCTATAACGCAATTATCTTCAAAAAGCAATTACCTTTTCAAGGTTATACACTTCCCTGCTAAATTGACCCATTTTCTAAAACTTTCTCCAAGCGAAACTTTCTCTTTTTGAAACACTCTTTCTGAAACACTCTTTTTTTAATACGTTTTTATGAAATACTCTTTTTAACAAAAGTTTTTGAAAAACTCTTTTTTTAAAAACAATTTTTAAAAAAATTAGAATTAATCTTACTTCGACACTCTCCAGCACCAGATAGAACAGGTAGAACTGGACAGAAAACTGAAAAACCACATTTAAAATGAAACGTCGAGCTACAAAACAGAGTTTTAGAACACGTTTAAAAAAAATGCCGTTTGAACAGAAGCCTTTTTTTAAAAAAAAAAAGGCCTGTTTGAACAAGCTTTTTTTTTCTAAAAAAAATTCCACTTGTAGGAAGAAGGGGACTTACAAAGAGCAGCGAAGAGCAATAGCTCTCCGTCTCGCATTGCTTTCTCCACCACGTTTTTTGGACCAATTAGAAGTTAGCCGCAGTCCCTCCCACCGCCGCAGTGCTCTCTGGACAGCTTCATGGAGGGAGGTAGGTCAAGGGTCATAGGAACTGATACCCTTCGTCACACTCATGTCAAGGGTCAGTCGTCAGCCAAGGGCACCTGAAGGGCCCTTAAGGGTCTCTTGGAGTCCTCTTATGCTTCCCGGAACTCTGGGATGCCCAACCGCTCTCCTCGCTCTCTCCCCTTCGACTGCCGCACTCTAAACCGAAATTCGGTCACCGCCGCGTTCCAAAAGACCAAATTCGCAAATCGATGAATATAGCGCAAAGGCGCGTGGCGCAGGTCTCAACTTCACAACACAAAAAAAGGCCGCATCAAAACCGTTGTTTGCCAAACAATAAGGTTTCGCAGTGACCTCCAGCGCAGCGATGCAGCGATTTCGCGAAGGGACCATTATCTTCCCCTTTCTCTCTAATTGCTTCCAGATCAGCAGCGATTCTAAATATAAAGCGCTCAAAAATCCATTCTTCTGATTTAGAGCAGTGGAGCTCCAGCGCCTGGCGATGCAGCGATTTCACAAGCCACCAATCCCATTAACAGCCTCTCACTAATTGCTTCCAGCAGCGCTTCAAAGCGATTTCCAGCGCTCAAAAGACTCTTCTTCTCGTGTAGAGTCTCAGTAGTGGCTTCCAGCGTCAGCGATGCAGTATCTGAAGCAATTAATCTCCTCCATTCACAGCTTCCTCTTAATTGCTTCCCGGAAAGATCAGCAGCGATTTCCACAGCGATTTCAAGCTGCTCTATACTTCTCATTTAAAAAAAAATCATGTCAGGGCCATTTTTAGCTCCAATTCCGTCACGAAAATGTGCTGATGCCAAAAAAAACTTCTCCAGTCCTCCTGAGAGGGCCCTCTTTTTCGTAACTGCTCTCTCTCACCGCCCATAAAAAATTCAGCGATTCAAGAATTCAGCGATCCAAAAAATTCAGCGATTGAAGGTTTCGGCAGCCCTCCAGATTTTTTATGGCCCTCTCTAATAAAAAAAAAACGTTTTGATGTGCATTGTTGCAGCTACAGATTTTCGTGGCCCACTTTGATGGCAATGAACTCTGAAGAGATCCAGACGCCTTCTTATGCCCAATGCAAAATCCACTTTGGCATCATTTGCAATCAAAGAGCAGGTGAGGAGGCAGGTAAAAAACAGGTAAAAAAAACGGCCACAAAAAAACAGAATCCCCTCTGGAAAATCACACTCTCGCAAATTCCTTCTCCAGTACGTTGATCTCTCTTCGCCTGGAATCACACCTGTCCTTCAGCTCTGGACCAATCAGAAGGACGCAAGAGGGATTTGGACCAATCAGAAGGCAAACAGAGTCACGGGAGTGATAGGAGCGGAGCTGGAGTGGGTCCAGCGTCTCCTGGAGTGTATTCGTTGGGTGGGGAGTTGTCCAGGATTCCTGGAGAAGGGGGGAGCAGCAGGATTTGGGGGCGGTGGGTGAGATCATCCCAAGGAAACCTCACCTCGTCATCCTCCCTCCCAGAATTCAGAAATCAAAAAAGCAAAAGCACCAAAGCTCTTTCAGTGCTCTTTCGTCAAACGCCTTACTCACACTCGCAAAAAAAAGGCCCTCCTCCACAATTTTCGCCTTGTGTCACAAACGCATCAACAAATCGCTTTCGAATCGCTTCTCCGGCTGGAACAAGTCACTTTTAGGCAAATTTTGTCTGAAAGACTCCAGCAGCGGCGCAGTGACCAGTTTTTGTAGGAGACGCTTCCAGCGCTTAAGCGAAAAGCGCTTTTCATCATTACCACCATCTTTCTCCAGGTGAGATTTCTCTCTAATATTACATCCTGCTCTCAATTACACTCAAATGAATGAAATTCGGAAATTTCTAAAATGGAAAATAGGAAATAATTGAAAAATTGGAAATATTGAAATTCGAAGTTGGGAATTTTAAAACTTGGAAATTTAGAAATCCGAAATTGAGGAACGGTAATTCTTAATTTAAGTTCAATTTCGAAATAAAAACAAATAGAAAATCGGAAATTCTAAATTGGAATGCAATTTGAGTGAAATTCTTACAAATTCAGGTATAGGATTAAAGGAAATTCTGAAATTCAGAATTTGTAAATTGGAGAATTGGAAATTTTGAAAGTAGAAACTGAGACATTTGAACGGTTTTTCAATTTCTGAATATGAATCTGCCGTGAAATTGTCGTTACGTTTCTGCCACCGTTGGAATGCTGCTCCGCCGCCGTTGGCTCACCGTCCCTTTTTTTTGGTAACTTTTCGACGATTTTTGGATCTTTTCTGACTAATTTAATCTAGTCTCCATGTACCTGGAGGCTTTGTGTGTAGGTAGAGGAAAGGGCTTGAGTCTCTGCAGCAGCGTCATAGAGCCTCATCTTAAGCGTCATCTTCTCCAGCGAAATCCGGTGGCATGACTCATGAGCGCTTCTCTTGAGATTCCAGCGCGGTGACTCCAGGACAGAAATTCCTGGAGAAAGTGCCTGGTAGTGGTGGGGCATAGCCTTTGACTAGAAAGTTCCCAGAATTGGGCCACCTTTTGAATGGAGGGGCTCTTGCCTCTGCGGATCAACTTTTTCTGTCTATTCTTAATTGAGGATAAGAACCGTAAGGAGGCGAGAAGGCTTTTGAGGTTGAGCCACTTCCATTCTGCATGTGCTCATTCTCAAAGAGGCAAAAAAAAAAATGCTGCTGAAGGAAGAGATGCTGATGCTTGATGCTTGAGAAGTATGAAGGCATGAAGGCACTTATTTTTGCCAATTTCAGCCTCTCCATCTCTCCCTTCCTTATTTCGTCTTGGGAAAAGGCAGTGGGAAATATTGAGAGACTTCAGAAGAGAGAGTCCAGAGATTTTGCAGCCAAAATGGAGGCAACGACCCCTTGAGAATGGACGACCATTCTACCCCCAAGGCATCGTGGACAGTGAAGAGCCTTTTAGAAAGGCTCTGTACATTTTCCCCTACGCACTAATTCTCCAGCGGAGAAGCTCCGTGGGAGCTCATTCCCTTTATTTTGAGGTTATAAGAGGCTTTAAGAGCTTAAAAAATTCCCTGCTCAAATTCTCACGAAGAGAAAGTTTTCCTGGAGAAAGTTTTTTCGTTGTCAAATTTTCCGCGAGTGAAAAAGAGGGATGAGACAAGCGGAAATTGTAGGGGGATGAAATTTGGAAATTTCTTCAAATTTCAAAATCAGAAATCGAAAAAAAAAAATCAGAAATCCTAATAAGATGGGCAATAAAAAGCTATAGAATTCTCTGAAATTTAGCTAGGGTCATATTCAAAATTTTCTAAATGGCGTTGATTCCCTTATGTCAATTGAGGGGGATGAAAGGCAGTTCACAACCGAAACCTAAACGAAGAAAACAAAATGAAAATCTTGAAAAATTGAAAAATTGAAATATAGTGTTATTTTTTAAATTTCACCCCTTCAAATTTTGAAAATCAGCTTTCGTTTTTTTTAAAGTGAATGGGGCTAAATCAAGCTTTCGGGGGATGAAAAACGAGTCAATTTCCATGAATTCGAAATTTTGAAAATCATGTTTATTGTGAAATTTCTTGGGAAGTTCTTTCAAATTCGAATTTTCCTCCCCCTAAATTTGAAGCCGTTTTCCTGTTCAAAGGGGGATGAAATCTAGAAATTAAATATTTCAAAAATGAAAATCTTGAAAAAAATCAAAGTCCAATTTTCATCCCCCTCAAAGTCGATTTCCTCGCTCAAGCTAAAAGGGGATGAAGTGGGGGTGGAGGTGGGTCAGAGGAGTTAAGGGCCCACTTCCGGGGGCCCTTAATTCCCGTCCCTTGGAGACTTTGGAAGTTTGGAAAGTGGTGGGAAGGGGGTTGATTGTTGGGGAGGAAGGGGTTGGTTTGAGTTTAAGAAAGAGGGTTGAATGACCTGCCAGCAAAACCTCTCCATGCCTATCCTTCCAAGTAAGGCAGAAGTCCACCCCCTGTCTTCATCCCTCTTTCATCCCCCATCTCCAAAGAGATCAAGACGAGATTTGCAACTCTCTCCATCATGGAAGGAGCAGGAGATTTCTTATGTGGAGGCAAGTCCTGTTAGGCCTCAAAAAAACCACTTTGCAAATACTTTTATACCCCTTTCTTGTCCTCATTTCACGAAGCATCCAGCCAAGGCGGAAGAGAAATCCTTTCCAAATCACTCCTTCTGAACCTCCAAAAACATTCCAAATCAACCATCTTGACCCCAATTGCAACAATATCCCCAACGCCCGCACTATTCGCTATACCGTAACTTTTTACATTTGAACCTTCAATTTTACTAATCAAGGTCAAGAACGATTTAGAAAACAAAACAATATCCTCAACGCCCGCACTATTCGCTATACCGTAACTTTTTACATTTGAACCTTCAATTTTACTAATCAAGGTCAAGAACGATTTAGAAAACAAAAGCATGCATGCAGAAGCAGGAGCAAAACAACTGCTGCAGATCACTTCTGTTCTAAAACTAAAGCAAATTTGTGCTTTTGAATCAACGCCATTCACAATTTTCTCTTCAGTTTCTTATAAAAGCAAATTGAACCAAAAAATTTATTTTCGAATCAACGCCGTTCAAAATAAAATTTGACTAGCATCATCTCGAATATTGGGAATGAAGTTTGGCTGCGCTTTCTATCATGGGGTTTTGGTGCAATTGGATTGAAACCTTTCTAAGATCATTAAAATAAAATTGCATTTTAAGGTAAATTAGTGAAATTTAATAAATTTTTATTTATAATTTATCGTAATACATTAGTACCAGAACAAAATTAAAAAAAAATTAATTCATTTTTTGAATCATTTTTTCAGAAAATAAAGTCGAAAAGAATTTCTTTACATTTCTCTTTTGTTAATTTGGAACCTTATTTTAGAATTTCACTTTTTTTTTTGGTTAACTTGCACGCCGTGCAGAATTTAATTTCTCAAATCGATCAATGTTTTATCTTACATTTAGATTTAGTTGTATGGGAGCATTTGAAAAAGGCGGGAAGCGGCACTTCAAATTCAAATTTGAAAAGCCTCCATTCCTCCTGCTTTTCCTTCATTTCCGTTTTGAACTTCGAAGGGGTCACATCTCGTCGATTTCTGTTTGTCTTACCTCCAACTTTCTCTCCCAATTAGTTAATTGATTAACTTAATTAATTAGTTTAACTTAGTCAATTAAGTCGCCTTCGATTAAAGTGGAAGATCAGGAGATTAGGAGGAGACGCTTCGGTGGAGATTCTGGTCATTTGCTTCCTCTTGGACAGGGTGTGAGAATTGGAGTTCAAGGGCCTCTTTGTTGGGATGGAATGAGGATGTGGCTCTGGACCCCGTCTCGAAGTGAACTCCAGTGACCCCAGGCCTCAATCCAACACAAATCCTTGTCATGCCCATTTCTTCCGTGAACCCACCTCAAGAACGCTCCTCGGCCACCTCATACCTCATCTACGTGAGGACCAGCCACCTCAGAAAGGCCTGAGAAGAAGAGGCCTCGAAGAACGTTGTCCCAAAACACTGCTCAAAGAGCCTCCCTTCACAAGAGAACTCGTCTTTCCGCCTGAGAGCCCTATGCAGGGGCCATGGAATTGAGGGTATGAGAGAGAGGACTGGATTCGCAACTGCTCAACATCCTCCTTCTCTCCTCATTTCGCATGGAATTGGAAACGTCTTCCCAAAGTAGCGGTAGTTGCCCTTCCGCACACCAGCTCAGGCACTGCTCAGTCAGTGCCCAGAACCCACCAAAACACGGCACAACCTCTTGGAAAAGTGGACAATAGGGGCCCTTGAAGTAGCTGGAAGGTCAGAAAGTGCCTAGGAACAACAGTCATTCGAGAATAGGAGCCCTTGACATAGTTGGGAAGTGGTCCAAAAAGACATTTAGAAACCCTTGAAATAGTTGGAAAGTGCAAAGGAAATCGGTGCTTAGAAAGACAGAGCTCTAAAACAAAGCTGGAAAAGCTGGAAGGTGCTTTGGAAGTTTTCTGAAAAGACGTTAATAAGAGCCATTGAAATAGCTAGAAGATGCCTTTGAAAGTGGTCACATGGCAATAAGGGGCCCTTGACATAGCTGGAAGGTGTCCAAAAGGACTAGGAGCCCTTGACATAGCTGGAAGGTGTCTTGAGAACTTTTACGAAAAGGTATTAGAGCCCTTTGAAATAGCTGGAACGTGCCTTGAAAAGTTGTCAAAAAAGGACAGTGGTAGAGCCCTTTTGAGATAGCTGGAAAGTGGCCCAAAGACAATAGGGGGCCCTTGAAATAGCTGACCAAGTTCATAGGATTGGCCCTTGGACAAGGAAGCGAGCAGTTTGGGTTTTTAGTTCTGGAAGGAGTGAATGACCCTTCTTCCGAGAAAGTTATTTCTCTTTTTGGGCTTTCTGAGGCAATTTCGCATCGGAACGACAAGGGCCCTAATCCCTTTTCCTGCTTCCCTTTCAGGTCAGAGGGACTTAAGTCTCCTGGATGGAAAAGGGCCCTGGACCGCCTCCCTCTCCCGCTACTACCATGTCCTCCCTGAGCGTCTTTGAACTGAAGGGCCGAGGGGAGAAGGGCCCTTCACTCCCTACCGGCGGCCTCTCCATTGGCCTCGGAATCAATCCAGACTCAACTACAACGCAGTCCAGTGGAGGAACCAAGAGCAGTCACTCTCCGCCTGGACAAGGGCCCTCAAAGTCCTCCTCAACCAACATGTACAGCCTCAAGTGGAACACGCAGTTACTCGCCCTCCAGAAGTCACTGGCCAACCTGTGGGACAGTGGCATAGGCACGGACGCCGTGCTCCTATGTCAAGGCTCACCGTTGCCCGTCCACAAGATCATCCTCACTGCCGCCTCTCCCTACGTCGCATCTGTCGTCCAGGTGAGTCCAACTTTTTTCCATCTCTTTTCCAACAATGGTTCAGACAAAGGAAGTTGGCGGAGGGCCAAGTGGAGTCTCCAGAACGCGACCAGGACTTCCAACCGACCAATCAAATCGCTCCATTTTCCTCTTCTTGGAATATGTCCATAAAAGTGAATGGAGAGGAGCTGCAGCGTTTAAGGTTCCATAGAAATCGCTGCTAAAGCTAAAATTAGACTTCGCCTCTCCACCACCACGGAAGTTGAGTTGGCGCCTGGTCGTACCTCGTTCTGGATGGAGAGGCCGCTGACTCACTGGATTTTCCAGAAATAGCTACTCATCTCAAAGGTTGCTGAAATGAGGCTGAGGAGAATCCAGGATTGGCTTCACGTGGATGTTTTTTTTTTTAAATTGTGTTCTAAATTTTTTAGAAAAAGTAATTTGTATTTTTTAAAAATAGACGATGGTCACAGCCTCCCATATGATGCCTGTCATCGTGGTTGACATTCCTCCGGAGGCTGGAAAGGCACTGCTCAGTTTTCTGTACTGTGGAGAGGCTCATGTCCCCGTTTCACTCATCCCACAGCTCGTGGCAGGAGCCAAGTTCCTCGGCATCTCTGGATTTGGAGAGCCAGTAAGTACCCGCCCCCTTTCTCAAGGCCCTTTTTCTAAATTCCATAAAAGTTTTTGAGAACAGGTAGAAAGAGGCGCCCTTTTTTAGAAATAGAATTCGAGCGAGAATCTGGAGCAAACCAGACGAGTTCCAAATTTCGTTCTAATTTAAATTTTTTAACTTTTTTTTTGTCCAGTTGAATCAATTTTACGATCGCAAAAATTCTAAGTTTTTTGCTCTACTTCCACAAATTCCAAAGTTCTATTTCCAGGCAAATTGAAGTTTTTATCTTTTTTTTTTCTTAATTTAGTTTTTTAATTTGTTTTTGTTTTTAAATTGAATTATCAATTTTGATATCAGCATTTTTTGGCTCTTGTGCCGTGCGTTTTTTAAGTACTTGAAAAATGGTTTCGTAGAAACGAGATTGAATTGGAGATTTTTTTTTTTAGAATTAGCAGAATTTGGAGAATTTGGAGCTTAAACTGAATTTTTCATGTTCATTCCATAGATTTTTTTAATAAATTTTAATCTAAAATGCTATAAAATGTTTTTTTTTTGCTTTAAATCTATCCAGAAATTAGGTTAAGCGCCATATAAATTGAAAATATTTTGTTTTGAAAAATCTAATCTTTTCAAATATTAGTTTAGTGAAATTCTTTTTTGAATTGAATGTGAAATGAGCAAAATGGGTTTTTGTGCTGTGCGTTTTTTTAAATGCAAGAATAGTAATGAATTGATTTTTCGACTTAGCCTTATTTAAAAAGGTAAATGTAAAGCGTTGAGGAATTTGAGTTCAGTTAGCGAGTGAAGGTTTATTTTGGGAAATCGCCTCTGGCAAAATGCTTGAGGAAATGAGGTAGACTACAGTTATGTCTTTTCCAGAAGAGTTTTTGAATGCGAAAGATGACGACAAATAGCAAAGAGAAATCAAAGCATGATTGATCACGTGACCTTTTCCTTGTTTCTCTCCAGGGAGTCCTAGAATCACTAACTGGAATGGTACCTGAAGCTGGACAGACAACTACGACGCGAGCCTCCCCCTCCCCCTCGTCTGGACATGAAAAGAGCGGCAGCGGTGGTGGGACCACGGAAAACAGCCCCACCAAAGCCGACGGCCACTCCGACTCCGGCATGCCCACCATGCAGCTCCCCACGATTCCCTCCATCCACGGCGTCCACGTCTCCTCCCTCCCCTCTCCCTCACCCACCCCCTCAGTACAAAGCTCCCACTCAACGTACTCGTACCACTCGAGCCGCCGCGGTGACGCACGGTCAGGGGAACGGTCAAAGAGCAACTCCCCCTTCCCACCCCCACCAGCCTTCCTCGAGTCACTCAAACTGTCACGCGTGTCACCTGGCTCCAAGTCGGCCAAGGACTCCCCACCCTCAAAGTCCGGTCGCCTCTTCATGGGCAGTGGGACGAGCATCCTGGACAACCTACTCAAGAACCCACGCAATCAGCCCTCTCCCGGTGGCTCCGCCCCACCATTTCCAGCCAATGAGAGGCCGGTAAATCTCAGTTGTAACTCGAATGCTGAGGATACGGAAGACGGAGAGAGTGAATATGGAGAATCGATCTACTACTCGCCGTCCCACGGTTCGAGCCACTTTATGCTCCAGGATGGTCAGGGTGGGGAGGAGGGGGAGAACGAGCAGGATGATGGTGGGCCGATTCCGGCTCAATTGCTCGAGCCGAATGTCGAGTACCACATTGGCAACGAATTCAGCCGGGAGAGGTACGGCGGTGGATCGGGGCGGGGGAGCCACATTGGCCTTCCCCTTAGCATTCAGAATCCGCTGATTGACTTGGCCAAAGTGGCTTCGGCCATGCAGTCCCACCAACAGCACCTCCAGCAGTTCCAGCAGCATCAAATCCACCGCCACGGTCTGCCCCTCTCTGAACCGTCGTCGACGCGCGGTGTAAAGCGAAAGCCGCGAATCACAGGAGCCGAAGGTGACTTAATTTCGTCCTCACGCCTTGACCCCAACGTTCAGCCAACGAAGCCCAAGCCCAAGAAGCCACAGGAAGCGATCATCTGTGACATTTGCAATAAGAAGTTTAGCAATGCCTACAATCTACGCGTAAGAACACAAAAAATAGCTAAATCTAAAACAACAAAAAATAGCTAAACAGCAAAATCTAAAGAAAAAAAATTAGTTCAAAAACGAAAAATTTCAACCTCTTGGATCCAAATCTATTTTTTAATGATTACAACCAACCTAAATCCAAATGCATAATTTAAGACAAAATAGGATATCGTAGAAATTACATGTTGCAATCTAACCTAAAAGGTTTTTTTGAAATGTTCAACCTAACTGAAATGTTACTTTGCAATTTGTAGGTTCACATGGAAGGTCACTCTGGACAGGTGTTTGTGTGCTCTGTTTGTAGCCACGCCTCCAGGTCACGTGACGCCCTTCGAAAACATTTTGCCTACAGACATCGAGAACTTTGGTGAGACAATATTTTCTTTATTAATGTTCAGATACAGAGCGTTTCTTAATAAGCTTCAAAATAACAAATAAGAAATAAGTCTAATCAAACTTACTTTTCGTACTTACTTACTTATGGTAAAAATCTACCATAATTCGCGTAAATCTAAATGATGCAATTTGCTAATTTTAAAATTTTGAATTTTTTTTTCACTCCAAATTTTGTTTTCGAGCAACTAAGAAGTAGGATGATATATGAAATATTAACGATTCAAAATTAAAAATCGGAAAGTTTGCAGATCACAAAAATAATGTGACATAAGAAACGCTTCTGTGCTCAAGCCGAAATCAATGAAATTTCGAATACGAATACTGCGCATGCTTAAAAAAGTGTATTGATTGAAAATCAAGTTTAAATCAAATCTAAATCTCAATCTAAAAAAAATCTAAATCAATTGTTTTGTGTGTAGGGTGCGTGGAATGAGTGCATTTCGGAAGGGAAGCGGTGGACTGCCTGGTCGTAAGCTAAGTATTTCTAAATCGGAAGAGAATATCAAGATGGAGGAGGAGGAGCCTAACAACAATAGTTTGGTGGACGCAAATGGAAACATCAGCCTCAACGTCCGCGGCGGCTCCGACGGAACGCTCACAATCTCAGAAGCCTTTCCGCCCACCAGTATCAAAACGGAAGTCTAAAATAAGTAGATAAACGAACGAATTAACTTAATTTTACCATTTTTAAGAAAGTTTTTTAAAGAGACACGTTCAGATTTAAAACAAACTTACAGCAGCCGTCCGAAGGAAAAGTCAATTTTTTCCTCTTTTGTACATAAAACGAAAAAGTACTTGTTTTTGTAAAGAATTTAACTTAATCACTCGCTCCAAGATCAATCGCGTACTTAAAAGAAGGTGGAACCTTAACTGTGTACCAAGGAGAGTGCATGTGTTTTAAAGTTACTTAAATGTTATTTTAATTTAAAATTTAGTTTTAATTACACTTATGCCTCAACGAATTAATTTTAAGTCTCAATTATACAAGGTGTCACAAGGCTAAACTACGATCAACTTGTCTCAACAATTTTGTGTGAAAGTATTAAGTTGTAGTTTTACTTAATTTATAATTATGTTTCTAATTATTTAAATTAATATTTTATTGTTTGTATTTTAAATTTAAACTGTGTTTTAATCAAATCTGGATAGGAGGGTTTTTACTAATGTTTAATTTAAAAAAAAAGCTAAAGTCTACTTAAAAGCTGCCCAAAGTATTTCAAGGAACGTCGACGACACCCTGTGACAGCGAGTACCTCACACCGTTAAGTTAGTCCCGCCCCCTTTTCGCCGCAGCGTTACAAGCTCCGCCCCCAAGCTAAACTAATCGGGACTCAAAACAACCTGGGCAACTCTTCAATTGTGATGGTCGTGCTTCTCGGAATTTAAATGCCTTTGGAAAGGGCCTTAATAACTTGATAATAATTAGGTTAAGGCTACACAAACGTTGAAGGAAAACCAATTGATGATAATTTAAAAAGTATTTTATAAAAAGGAAATTGTAGCAATAATCAAAAAAGTATTTGGAAACTTGTGCAAAGCCTTTTGGACTTACTCACAATAAACTTCGCAGTATTTTTTAAACAGATCATTTATTTCGTTCTCTTAAACAAATAATTTGCTTCATTTTTTAAAACAATTTGCTTCATTTTTTTTTAAATGTGCTTCATTTTTTTAAAATTTGCTTCCCTTTTTAAACAAATAATTTACTTCTTTTTTTTTAAACATTTTGCTTCCCATTACGGACTAAATTAAGTAAACTTATGACTTACAAAGGTCTAAGGAATATTTACAAGTTGCTCTAAACGTTACCTGCAGTTTTCGACGAAGGTTACTGAAAATCGCTTGAACTATTTCGAGGAGAATTGATGAGTTTATATGGCTTGATTTAGTGATTTAGCGA